>NW_023590789.1:24077876-24170850 GCF_014843425.1 Jatropha curcas
TATTTTCTATATATTTTAACATTATAAATTATAGAATATGAAACATTCTATCTCCAAATAAATTATTGGAGACATATTTTCTATGATCCTTCTTGCAGTAAAATTTTAGATATTTTTTAGAGCTAATATCAATAACTTTCATCAAACCAAATGGAGAAAATAAAGTCATTTAAATAAATTTTTCAATGAAAAACATCTATTTCTGGAAACTATACTCATTCCTTCTTATTTATATTGGTCCTAAACTTGGTTCTTGACCTTTTTCAAGTTTAGCATGAGGTTTTCTAAAATTATAGATGATCAAAAATTTATTTTATTCCACAAATAAATAATATCATTTATGATAGTTCTAGTATGGGTAGAAACAACGTCCCTCATACTAAAGGGTCCGGGACAGATTAATAGTGCCCAGGTAACACTTAAGGCCTCTCAGTGCCCGAGTTAAGCCTGGAATCACTCACATTACAATCACAATATCTGTATATGGCAAGATAGTATAAACTCGTGATAACAGCAGCCAATAAACTATTTTGTAATTCTATATGTAACAATCTTATGTGTACTCAATAGTATTGATAATAATACCTATCTCTCGATCTCAGTTAATCCCTAATGTCTCAATACTATAATATATAATTTCAACAATAAATTGCTCTGGAGTCAAGGTTTCATAATTCTAAACATAGTGCTATACGGAAGATACTTTATTCAATGTATAAACAACTTCAAATTTATAAAAAAACATACGAGTAATTCATCTAATCTCTCCCAAAACCAAAGCTCTCAAGAAGAAACATGAGAGCTCAGAAGTTCATTAAAAATATAAATCATAATAATAAATAATATTAGAATAATTATCAATTTATTATCAAAAATGTTTCATAAAAGTTAATATTATAATTTGTCCACCATTGAATTTATGTTGATGGATAGATAGAACAAATATATGATACATGAACCTGACCTATACTGATGCTTGACGAATTATAAAAACATAGTTTGAAAAATGATTATTATGCTCTCATAGTATAATAATATTTACAGACATTATACTGTGTGAAGTTCAACTACCTATACTCAAGCATTCACTCAATGGCCTTCAAGAAGTAACAATGAAATTAAAACTACACCGGCACTCCAAGGAATGGTGATCAGATACTTGCTGTGTCAGGACTCTTCATTAGGGCACTAAATAGAAAAGGTCTCTGCAATTCTAATGCTAATATAATATTCTACAATAAATGACAGTAAGTCTGTTAATACAGGTGAGTCTCCTCTCTTCTTATAACTTTCCTAAGTACGACTCTCTTCCATTATTATCAGAGGATTATACTATATAGTGTGGTCCTTTTCAATAATATTTCTATATTTAACATAAATTATATTTTATATCATCCAAATGCATGGAATCGAGCCCCCTTCCTCCCCAATATCAAGCTAAGAAAGATGTAACCAAACTAGTGACCAAGTATTCACCTACAATATTTCAGTGAGATCATTCTCTCCCTCTCTGCATCTTAAAGTCTCGCACAAACTTTAATTTGGTCCCCATAATTACTTAATGTTTTTCTCTTCTATTAATAACTTCATAGAATCGGTGAATATTAAAGCATTGCATTCCTAGGGAATTAGCGGCCACGAAGTTTCGGCTATCAAGAGAACTATAATTCATTACTGGTACGGAGTAGTTGAACGCTCGCTCAAAACTTCCGTAATTAAATTAATATATTTTTCACATGCCTACTATACTTAGGGTGAAATCAATATCAACTCTCATGTGCTTCTAATTTTGTCCATTCAAATTTTAAATTAATCGTAATGTTCAACGAAATTTGGATAGGTAGCGAGGTGCTCAACCAAAACTTAATAACTTATCCATTAATTTAAGTCCAATATAATAACGTTTTACAATACCATTAAGATCGCTGAGTATCAGTCACACATACAATACAATAGAGTACAACATTTGAAATAATATAGTAATTTACTAGAGTGAAAAATCATTCACTATCAGTACGCAACTGATCAGTCATGTTTAGGTTCTTTAATTTCATATATATATGTAACTGGATATATTAAGCCTGATGAAGAATTAAATCAGCCACACTATTGCTCTTATATAAAAACTGATGGGTATATATCAGTATCCTTTTTTTGTATTTTAAAATGTATAATCTGCGATTATTTTCACACAGTATACAAGATATATTTATATATACAACTTACGTTCATAAAACATATAATATTTTATTTCGTTGATTTTAATACAACAGTAGCCTCATAAACCTTTACAAAGACCCCATACAATAAGGTGAGAAAACATCGTGCTAGAGGGTTATTATTAACTTTTTCAAACTTTTCAAAATAAGGACAAATTAATTAGTTATTCAAGGTAGTTTTGAAAAATTAATTATTTCGACTGTTTTCCACTAGCTTAGTAATGCGCAACTTAATCATAAATCTTTATATCGCACATTTATATTATACTATATGAGGTGTATTAAGGACAAATATTAAAATAAAATAAAAATCTTCCAAAAAATATAAAGATGGATTAGTGTAGTTTTGGGAAGACCCAAAAAAGAAGAAGATTTAGAACTATATATAATCTGAAACGAATTAAGTATTAAAAATAAATGTGTATAATTGAAAATAAGGTATGGTTAAATGTGTCAACTTATCAAAAATTAATTTAAATGATGAAAATTAAATAAAATAATTTTCTGTCAAATAGCTAAAATCCAACCAACGCGATTAAAATCAAATTAAACTAATTCAGTTTGATTTTATTTAATTGATTTTTATTGACTTATCTTAATATATAATATATACCTAGTTTCCACTAAAAGGAAATAAATTTCTTTAATTAAACCTAATTCAAATTTTTTAAAAATTAAAAGGTAAAATATATATAGGCTCCTAAAAGTATTCTTAAATTTGCACTTTCATTTCTTTACTTTTGAAAAAATTACTAGAATCCCTTGAATTTTCGTTGGTTAATCCTTTTTGAACATAAAAAGGATGAAATGTTAATTGAGGTGGTATAGTTTAGGATCCTTTGTGCTTTTCTAGGCCAAATAAAAAGAATCTTCACGAATCCACATTCATTAAGGCAAATTGCCTCTATTGAAGTTAATATCTGGTTGTCACGTACTTTTACAGAGTCGTTTGGTTACAGTTAAATATAGTTTTGTTAGGGACACGATGTACTGTTATGTTTTCGTAATATAATCCAATCGCTTAACCATTTTATATTAATAGATTTCCTTTTTTTATGACTTTCCACGAACAGAAAAACTCTCTTACATTACAGCTTTCAATTATCACACACCCTACCCCTTTTTTACCACAATTAAAAAATATATCAATCAACCCATAAACACATAAAATTATTAGCTCCTACCACTTAATTTTAATAATTACAGCTATCCAATAATTCGTTTTTTATTGTGACCATGTAATTTCTTCAGAATTATTTTTAGAGAAAATCGATACATATCATAGATAATATGAAGTATGTAAGTTAACCCTATTTTTTTCAATTTTCAGATTATTTAGGAGTGTTCAAAAAAATAGTAAAACATTAGGAAAATAGGTGTTTCATAGGTCAAGGAGAATTAAGTACAGATTTATTAAGCTAAATATGACTTCATCTTCTAAGCGTAGGTGATATATTTTTTTTCTCTTTTCCGGAGCGAGGGGTCGATAATACTAGTATAACATAATAAATTTACATTTTTTTTAAAAATTTTATTAATCATCACTCAGCACCTCGTTTATCAGCTCAGTTCTATTCGTTTCACAGGCCAGCGCACCACACTGACTTTACCGATATGGTCACTACCCTTACGATACACGTTAGGCGATTTTACTTATATATTACTATATTTTTTTGTATTCCTTCTAACATCTTAACTTCCTAAACAATACTTTTATATATACGATAGAGGACACCAATTTCCCACCTATATAATTATAATATTTTATGAATCTTATGAGTTAAAAAATATTATTATTAATATTTTTATGATCTTATGAGTTAAAAATTTTAATATTTTTGACTAATTTTTAATACTGCAATTAAACAAATTGAAAATAAGTCATTTAAAAAATATTTTTCAAGAAAAACATTTTCCTTGAAAAATACTTCCTCCGTCTTATTTTATTTGCTTTTTATTCCTTTTTGCAAGGTTTCTAAATTTAGATATATAAATAATTATTTTTTCCATAATAATCTTTATGATGGTTCATGTTATGACTCATTTTTAAGGGCCGGACCGATACTAGGGCCCAGGTAAGTTTAAGGCTGCCAAGACCCGTAGTAAGCCTGAATTACTCAATTTAATCACATCTAATTGTAACATAGAAACTGTAAGCGCAAATTATTTTATATAACAAATCTTATAATTATATTATATCTGACCAAAATCCAGTATTTTAAATATTTCATAATTGAAGCCCAATTACATTACACAATATTTATCAAATGGGCTAACTGGTTCAAACTTACACATAATTGAATAACGAAATACCCACATAAATTTATCAGTTACAATCCTACAACTGGGGAGTTCAATATCAATCAGAATAATTAGATTTTGTAAACTCACAATTACGCTAATTATTGAAATTAAATATTTTCTTTTCTAGCTCTGCGATGAAGGAAACAGAGCTTTAAGTGTGATTTAGAAGAGGCTACTTATTGCACCCCACACGCATTCACACAAATGTGTAAATAATTAAATCTAGTCATCCGACTAGTTATATAATCACGTGGACAATCACACAAATGGCATCACAACAGCACTCACAAATATTTGCACCTTCGCATAATCACATCACGTGGAGATCGGTTTGTGGCGTCACCGAAATCCCCGATGAGCAGTCCTCCCACATGGCCCATCCTTTCATGACATGTACACCAGAGAGCCGATCCCTCATACATGGCCGACTACCAACAAGGCCCATCGACAAATTTAATGATTACTTCACCCTTTAATCTCATTATAAAATTTATATTTTTTTAATTGTATAATTTAGTCTCTAATTTATGAACTATTTTATTATAGAAGACTATTATCTTATGTTTTTCATTTATGGGAGTGTAAGGACAAATTACTGATTTTCAAGTAAAGTTGGTATTAAGAAAATTTTAAGATTAGGAAAAATTTAAGAGTTGCTTAGCAGAAAATAAAAGAATTAAGTATTTTTTTTAATTACTAGAGACCGTTTAATTCGGCTCGAAATTTAGTCACAGTTAAGATTTTTCGTCCCTCCCTGTAGATGTGTTTAGTGGGGATTGATCGAGAGCTCTTTCCACATATCCAGCATGTGTTGCCAACTGAGCTATAATCTATAGATTTTTTTAGTTTTTTTATTCAATAATAAAATGCTATTTTCAAAGAGAAGAACATGGTGCATACTCACAAAATTTGAACTTACATTTGATGTTTAAAATTTGTTCTTTTACTTTTTGGTGATTTTATTTTGAAACAGAATAAAAATTATAAGGAATTTTTCATGATTTATTTTTTTTAAGAAAGCCCCCAATATTAAGCAAATATTACGTTTCGGTCCCCAAGAACAGGCTATATATAGATGCAATGCAAAGTTGTGCTCAATTGTCGACTATTCTCTACTACCATTTACCTCTCCAATCTCTCTTTCTTTTTTTTTAAGTACCATTAATGTTTATTATCCAAAACTAATATTTCTGTTTATTGATAAATAGTAATAAAATAGATAAAAATTGTGAGTAGTTGTAGCTAGCTTGTGAAGTAAAAGAAAGAATATGTGGAGACTGAAGATAGCAGAGGGTGGCCATGACCCTTACATATATAGCACAAACAATTTTCTTGGAAGACAAATATGGGAGTTTGATCCTAATGCAGGCACTCCTGAAGAGCGAGCTGAGGTTGAAGAAGCTTGTCAAAATTTCTGGAAAAATCGATTTCAGGTCAAACCCAATGCTGATCTCCTCTGGCAGAAGCAGGTTCTTCTTATTCTTCTTTTATTTCTTTTTCATTCTAATTATATACATATATATTGTTTTCTCCTAACTTTCTATTATTTTATGCAGTTTCTAAGAGAGAAAAATTTCAAGCAGGAAATCCCAATAGTAAAGGTTAAGGGTTTTGAGGAAATGACGCATGAAACAGTAACAGCAGCACTGAGGAGAAGTGTCCACGTTTTCTCTGCCTTACAGGCCCGACTGAGGAGAAGTGTCCACGTTTTCTCTGCCTTACAGGCCCGCGATGGTCATTGGCCTGCTACAAATTCCGGCTCATTATCCTTCTTGCCTCCCTTGGTATTTTTTTTTTGTTTTTTAAGAAGAAAGGAACAAATTCTGAATACTAAACTTTTATTTGGATCGAAGTATTTTTTTCGAACCAAAGAAAATGGCCATGGAAAATACCCAAGTAAAAGAGTTTTTTCTTGTTTAGGGAAAGAGAAGAAATTAACTTATTTTCTACAGGAAAATATATTTGAAATCTTCTTTAATTTGGAGAGAAAATTGGCCAAGAAAAGATCTTAACATTTCATAATACTTCAAAATTTTCGTTATTTATCTTAAAATGTCATTTAAACCCATTTTTAAACCCATTTCTCAAAATAAATGAAAAATTTATGTGACTAGTGAAAATTATGCAGGGTATTTTGTACTGTACATTCCAGGTTATCTAAAATACAATAATCACAGAAGAGGCATCGCAACAACCTGAATTACATATACTGTCATCAGTAAAAAGACAGAGCATTGGCTCAAGCATTTGGTGAAGTAGATTTCTAATGTTAATTTATTTAATTATGGATTATATAATTAAACATTGTATATAATATTATTGTTGCTCAGAACGAAGATGGCGGATGGGGTCTGCACATAGAGGGTCATAGCATAATGTTCTGCACTGTTCTAAACTACATTTGTATGAGAATGCTTGGAGAAGGGCCTGATGGAGGGAAAGATAATTCTTGTGAAAGAGCTAGAAAGTGGATTCTTGATCATGGTTCTGCAATTGCCATTCCTTCTTGGGGAAAGATATGGCTTTCGGTATATAATTATTATATATGTATTTATTTATTTATCTTCCATCTTAATATAATTTTTTTCTATTACTTGATTAAATTTTCTTTATCTTGTAGGTACTTGGCTATGGCTTTCGGTATATAATTATTATATA
Source organism: Jatropha curcas (assembly GCF_014843425.1). The sequence continues at coordinate 24,085,058 of NW_023590789.1, forward strand.
TATATTTATTTATTTATTTTCCATCTTAATATAATTTTTTTCTTTTACTTGATTAAAATTTCTTTATCTTGTAGATACTTGGTCTTTATGACTGGTATGGAACGAATCCAGTTCCTCCAGAGTTTTGGGCAATCCCAAGTTTCTTTCCAATACATCCAGGTTCATTTCTTCTTTTTCACTTCTTTTTTCTTTTAAATAAATAAATTCTCTTTTGCATTCTTCATTTAATTTAATAGTGTGACTTGATTAATTTAATTAAGGTCCCTAATTTTAATTGGAATTCTAATTAATATTATGCAGCAAAAATGTTGTGCTATTGTCGGATGACATACCTTCCAATGTCATATATTTATGGGAAAAGATTTGTTGCTCCAGTAACTCCTCTTATTTTGCAATTAAGAGAAGAAATTTTCAATCAACCTTATGAAAAAATTGATTGGAGAAGCGTCCGACATTTGTGTGCAAAAGTGAGTTCGGTATAGTTAATAATAACAAATAAGTTAATTTTGTGTTATGGAAAAATAAAATAAAATAAATCCAATGTTCTTGCAGGAAGATCTGTACTATCCTCGTACTTTTGTCCAAACATTGCTTTGGGATGTTTTGTACAATTTTGCAGAGCCTCTTCTTAATAGTTGGCCCTTTAACAAATTGAGAGAAAAGGCTCTAAACCAAACTATGCTCCATTTACATTATGAAGATGAAGTCAGTCGCTACATTACAATTGGCTCCATAGAAAAGGTAATTAATTACTAATTAATGTTTAAATTAACATATATATATTTATGTATGTTTTCATGCACTCGGTCACCATTTTTATGTTTGTTTTGATCAGCCATTATTTATGCTTGCTTGTTGGATTGAAGATGCCAATGGGGACTATTTCAAGAAGCATCTTGCTAGGTTCTCAGATTTCTTGTGGGTTGCAGAAGATGGAATGACTGCTCAAGTTAGTACATTAATATTATTAGTACCTACTTAACAAATAATTAGCAGAACTACAATTGAACTTTTGAAATTTTTTTTATCATTTCTAAGTAATAACTTATTATATGCAGAGTTTTGGTAGTCAAGGATGGGATACCAGTTTCGCTCTCCAAGCTTTGATAGCTTGCAACCTCACCAATGAAATAGGACCTACACTTAGGGAAGGACACAGCTTCATCAAGAATTCTCAGGTTTCGATTTACCCACTAGACTACTCTTCATATATAATAGTATGTGTTAGGATTTTATGTTATCTAATCCGATTAAGTTGGCACTTGAAAGGTTTCTGAGAATCCTCCTGGTGACTTCAGAAGAATGTTTCGACACATATCAAAAGGAGGATGGACTTTTTCCGATAGAGATCACGGATGGCAAGTTTCTGATACTACTGCGGAAGGATTAACTGTAAGAATTGACTTTGTTCAAACAAACACCTTAACCCTGACGTTAGATTTGGTCATAATGTAATATAATAATAACCACAATTAATTATCTTTCTTGCAGTGTTGCTTACTTTTCTCGATGATGCCACCAGAGACTGTGGGTGAAAAATTGGAGCCTGAGAAGTTATTTGATGCTGTTAATGTCATACTCTCTCTTCAGGTGAGAGTAAATTGCACCTACGCGTCAATGTCATACGCATAATCTTGTAAATCTTGCTCTCAAGTTAGATAATCTTGTCCATTATTGCAGAGTAAAAATGGCGGTTTAGCAGCATGGGAGCCAGCACCACCAACATTTTGGATGGAGGTCTCTACTTAATTAAACATGTTTCTATCAAAATTAACGATATTATCATTATCATAATTGTTTTTCTTTTCCCCCAGTGGCTCAATCCAACTGAGCTCTTTGAGGATGCTGTCATTGAACATGAGTAAGACTAATTAGAAAGAAAGATTTTGAGGTCCGACTTAATTTTTTTTTATACCTTTTCATTAAGGGTAATAAAATTATTGATGCAGGCATGTTGAGTGTACCTCATCTTCTATCTACGCTTTGGCTCTATTCAAGAAACTGTATCCTGATCATAGAAAGAAGGAGATCGAAGATTTTATCGCAAATGCTGTACAATTCATTCAAAAAATTCAAAGGCCTGATGGTTCATGGTATGGGAATTGGGGGATATGCTTCACATATGGCACATGGTTTGCACTAAGAGGCTTAGCTGCTGCTGGCAAGACTTACTACAACTGTTCTGCTGTACGCAGAGGCGTCAACTTTCTGCTCAAATTACAAAAAGAGGATGGTGGTTGGGGAGAGAGTTATCTTTCATGTCCAAACAAGGTACTGCTATACAACCATCCAAACTAGTATCTTTGAAAGTTTACGTTAATGGAGCTAGCTATATCTTTTGGGTACAGGAATATGTTCCTCTTGAGGGTGAGAGGTCAAATCTGGTGCAGACTGCTTGGGCTTTGATGGGGCTAATTCATGGTGGACAGGTCATTTTCACGATTGATTTGCTCAAGAATTGGATTTTGTTTAGACATCCATTTCCATTTTCATTGTGACTTTCCTAATCCCTTTGGCTACAGGGGGAGATAGACCCTGCACCATTGCATCTTGCTGCCAAGCTTCTAATCAATTCACAAACAGAACTAGGTGATTTTCCCCAGCAGGTAACTCCCTCTCTATTTAATTTGTTTCTGACAAGATCTGTAAATGCCACACTTGGAGACTCGATCCGGCTCCCCAATATAGGTTTGGAGCGTCCAGACATTGTCAAAGCCCAATGAACTTTAGAATAACTGTGGTTATAGACCAAAAAATAGTTTGTTTTTTTTATTTTGATGCTAATTATTGATTACTTGTTTGATTAATTTTCAATTTATGGCAGGAAATTTTAGGAGTCTACATGAGGAATGGCATGTTACACTATGCAGCATATAGGAATATTTTCCCTTTGTGGGCTCTAGCAGAATATCGCCAGCATTTTTCATTTTCTTCGAAAAGTGTTTGAATTATATAACTTCTATAATTACATTTTTCATTGAGTGCTTTTTCATTCTCTGCCACAGCATCATCAATTATTAAACGACTATTCCCCCCGATGCCAACAATGTGTCGTTTTATTGAGTTATCCGAGTGCTGAAATTTTCCTTTTTTATCCCAACAGATAAGAAACGACATGACGTTTGAGGGGTTAGAAATTGATGACATATGTTTAAATAAAATAAAATGTAATGGCAAAAAAATGAACAAGAAGTAGACGTTTTGATCTTTAACACTTCCTCATTTCTTTATAAAATAATACATTACAAAAAGGTAAAAGGGAAAACAGGTAAATGAAATCTCTATCTCCTCTGGAAGTTGAAGGACCTAATAGAAACAGCAAAAATAAAGGCAAACAGGACAGCAATCCCAGGAATCACAACTGCAACTGCTCCAAGAAAATCATGTTTCATGCCATAATATTCTCTCAGATAATCTTGCACTGGTTGTTGGTCACCATCCTCGAGTGGGTCTTTAATATCTCCGTATTGGGATGCAAGTACTCCATACAATGTCCATGCTACTGGACATGCCCAATAATACCATCTCCACCATACAGGCATCCTCTGTTATATACACAGGTATTAGTCCATAAACTGAGTATATACTGAGCTGAAGCTTAGAGCATTCTGAAGAATTAAAGGGTAGTTAACACTTACAGGTCGAGGGATGACAAATCCTGAAAAGATATTCCATATTGCATAAAGATGACAAATCCTGAAAAGAATTCCATATTGCATAAAGAGCTGAAAGAAACTATGGAGCAATGTGGTTAAGTTTGTGTACGCGACAGCCATCATTCCATAGTAGGTGAAATACAATAACTGTGAAGTAACATGAAGAATATGATACCAAAAGAACTTTAGCAGCAGTCCATTCGAATTCATTGCATATGTTATAAGACCATACACAAAAGCTTGACAAAATATATATGGAAGCTCCACTATGACCTGTGAAAAAGATATTAAGCTCATTAGGAGAAGAAACAAAGAGCATTCTATATGCTTAACTATTTCTTAAAACATGTAAAAAGGTTATTACTTGTGCATACGCATATGGCAAAGCTGAATACATTCCTGCAGCTCTTTCTCTATAGAAGACAGTTCTTTCAACTGCCACTACTGGCTGTACAGATGATCCATTTTGCACTCCCAGGAAGAGAACTGCTGCATACAGTGAACCAGTAGAATTGGAAAGGTCTTGTTGCTTACCACTACAATGCAAGAAATGGGAATAAGCTTCTAGTCACGAACAGAACATTTAGATAAAATGTTCGACTAGTATAGTATGTGACTTACGTTTTGGAGCCAAGATTCCAGAATATTGTACCAAACATCAAAGCTATGAAGATTGTAAACAGAAACCTTATGGCGGTATATGGTGGGTTCCGCCAGTATGATAACCGCTGCTTCCACAAACAAGCTATACATTGGGTTAGGAATGACTGAGAATACTGGGTAGAGAAATATAGGTCCTTTGAACCAGGCGCTGGAGTGCTTAATTCATTGATAACTGCTATGTTTCTCCTGAAACATGTGGCATATATCAGCAGAAATTTAAAAAGAAATTTACCTCTTGTTTCTAGAATGAGTGCATTATACAATTCCTGTGTTGCAACATAAACAGTGATAGAAGATTCATCTATCTTTAATTTATTGGTACAAGCATACCTGTAAAGTTCTGAATTCTTGTAAATGGCAGAAAAATCAACACCCAAAGCCAACTCTTGAGCAGAACTGGTGACTTCCAAACTCTTGAGCAGAACTGGTGACTTCCAGCATCCAAGTGGCTGGATTATAACCATCTTTAATTTTACTGACTCCTTCAACTTCCTTGATAAAAAGAATGGTAACTGCATTAGCGTGAATTAAAAATGTAAAGAAGTTTCTTTTACAGATTTGCACTTTTTCAAATTTTTACCTCAAAATATTTAATCAAATGGTAAGAATGCCGACCCAATGGCCCCACGTATATCTCTTCTCCTCCTCTCTTCAACAGGAATAACTGCAATGCTATGTTTGCAGCACATCAGTATGTGGTCAAAACCCACAATAAATCACTGAATTTAGTAATTTTTCAAAACATTTTATACCTCATCAAAAGCTTCAAAGATGTCAATACTTGGTTGATGGATGGTGCATACAACGGTTCTTCCTGTGTCAACAGTGTTCCTAACTTCAAAAGCTTCAAAGATGTCAATACTTGGTTGATGGATGGTGCATACAACGGTTCTTCCTGTGTCAACAGTGTTCCTAACTGTTCTCATAACAATTGCAGCAGCTCTTGCATCTAGACCTGAAGTCGGCTCATCCATGAATATTATGGAGGGGTTTGCCACCAGCTCAACTGCTATCGTTAGCCTTTTTCGCTGCTCAGTTGACAGACCATTCACACCAGGCAACCCAACTAGTGCATGCCTCAAAGGATTCAGTTCCACCAGCTCCATGATTTCATCAACAAACATCTGCATCAAAATTTTGCAACATAAATTTAGTTGCCTGTGACCTGCTAGAAATCTTTTCCTTTTTGTCATACAAACAGATGAGATGCATTCAAGATTTTTGTGAACATCTTAACAGGTTTGATAAGGATTTGGACCCCTAACTTCACCCCAAAAGCTAACTCGTAGGGGAAGGACTGAACCCAGCCTTATACACTAATGTACTCCGCGGGCGATGTGGGACGTATCAAGGTTCCTTTTAACATTACAAAAGGGTTTCCTATGTAATTCAAGTTAACTTGAATGAACTAGCACCAGACAGTAGACAGGCTGAAAGCAAACAGATTCTGAGAGCAGAGGATTCTGATGTAGATACTTACATCTCTAGTGCTAGAGTCTATTTCAGGGGCAAGACGAAGCCAAGCTGAGAAGAGTAAGGATTCATAGACAGTAACGTGTGGAGAGTGGATGTCATTTTGCTCACAGTATCCTGAAATTCTAGCAAAGGTTTCCTGCTTCTTTGGGTATCCAGAAATTGTGATACTTCCCTCAATATATCCGCCAGTTTTCCTACCAGCCAGGACATCCATAAGAGTGGTTTTACCAGCTATCCATAAGAGTGGTTTTACCAGCTCCACTGACACCCATTAAAGCTGTGAGAACGCCTGGCCTAAAAGCACCACTGACACCCTTCAATAGCACCAATTTATCTTCAAGGACTCCCTGACTTTTCATTTCCTGTAAATTCAATATATCAAGTTATGTTGTCCTTTTTAACCACATCTAACTGAAAAAAATATATCTTTCTACTTTCCTAACTTTCGATACCTGTGGCATATCATGGAGAGTGGATGTCATTTTGCTCACAGTATCCTGAAATTCTAGCAAAGGTTTCTTGCTTCTTTGGGTATCCAGAAATTGTGATACTCCCCTCAATATATCCGCCAGTTTTCCTACCAGCCAGGACATCCATAAGAGTGGTTTTACCGGCTCCACTGACACCCATTAAAGCTGTGAGAATGCCTGGCCTAAAAGCACCACTGACACCCTTCAATAGCACCAACTTATCTTCAAGGACTCCCTGACTTTTCATTTCCTTATCAAGTTATGTTGTTTTTTTTCATCACATCTAACTGCAAAAAAATATATCTTTCTACTTTAACTTTGATACCTGTGGCAGATCAACAGAGTATACAACGTTATCAAAGGTAAGACAATGTGGTTCAAATGGAAGAACCATTCCTTTTTTCTTGTTATGATTCACCTCATCATTTCCACTTGTCCCAATTTCTGCATGCATGAAAATTGAATTTATTAAATTAGAAACAAATAACATATGGAATAATCAAGTTAAACACATTCCTGTAACCTGTTTTGGTTCTATGACTACACTCAGCTTGTGACAACTGAATGGCAATGGCTCCTTCAGTTCTAGCTCTTGGTTCTGGCACCTCAGAAATAACAGCTTGAGGCTTCTCAAAAGCTGTCAAATTTCATTTTTGATATCTTACCTTGAGCTCTCATTTCCAGAAAGTATGAAATTGAAATGATAATAATACTTACGGTTAAGGAAATGAAGAGCCAGAGCGAAACATAAGTTGAATAATAGAATGAATCCAGCCAATGCGCCTAGTCCTAACCAATACCAATATGCCTGTGGAAAGAACCCACGAGTTTTCATAACTTGAATTCCCAGTGGTTCTCCTGAGTTTTCTGGAATCTGTAACTTGTAAAATAAGTAAGGAATCGCTTCAATATTGAGAGGCAAAAACACAAAGATATGATGGCACGTTAAAGAAAATTACATGACTCCAACTTTTTCCAAGGAACTCATTGACTACTATTGCGTTCTGCCCGTACATCATTGGTGATATCCAGTAACCCCATATCCACCATTTCTTTATGTCCTCTAGGGCATCAGACAGAAAAAAAACTTAGAACTCATTCATATTCGTTTAAAGAAAGATTAGTTTGTCAAGTACACATGGATTAATTATTACCTCGTGACAAGACGACGCCACCCAATGTCAAAAGTATAAGTAGGGAAAATAACCCAAAAGTGTTAGCAACGATCATGTTCCTTCCCACTGAAGCAATAAGTCTAAATAGTGCAGAGGACATCTGGTTAACTAGTAAAAGCAATAGGTACTGCTTAAATAACCTGCACTAGTCAACATTTTACATTTACTTGATCAGAAAAAAACTTGTGTTATATAGTTCTAATCAACATGATCTTTGTTTTGTTCTTTTTGTTTGCTTTCCTCTCTTACCTTCCAACATTAGGATCAAATCCAATGACATAATAAGTGATGAACACCCAAACAGACACTTCTAAAATTGTTATAGGAATTTTCGGGATCCATGTCGGAAGAGAATATGCCCATGCAGGATAGAATAGGAGGTCCCTTTGCTTGTAAAACACAGGAAGCTTTACAATGGTCATAGATATTTCTGACATGCCATGTTCCCAAAGTAAAGAACAAAGCTCCCAAATAAATTCCTCCATCAGTTACATCATCTCGATGCATATTAGTTCGCAGGAAGAGTGTAATAGTAATGATTGCCATAATGATGAGCTGGTACAAAAAATAAAAATTAGAGAAGGAAGAGGAAATTTTCATATAATATGTAAAATCTGAGAACAAAAACTAGGCAAATCGAAATTCTGTTGATAATTACTCGGCTGAGCTTGAAGACATAGATAAATGAGTTCCTCTTCATGGGCAAGTACTCTCTTGAGAAGCAAGCTTTAAGCAACTCCATCTTTCCTGCACCATATTTTCCTGTAGCTAAAGCCGCTGGGTGGCCCTTGGTCTTATCAAATGGGGTTGAAAGGTCATGTTCAATTTTTCGACCAATTTCATAAGACTGGAATGCCCTGGAAAATTCCGGGACTGTGACAAAACTGTAAGGCTGATCCTTACGTGCCCAGTACTGCTGCTGATCTTTCTTTGATGTCACCTGCAATGAGTTCACTATTCATAAGAACTGCTATATATAAGCCCATCTTAAAAAATGATATTCTATGAGGAAGACATAGAAAAATGCCATGTTTATGCTTACTTCTTGCAAGAAATCCGCGACGCCTTTTCTTTCAGGACACCTGAAGCCCATATATTCAAAAAACCCGAGTACGTCGTCACGAGGACCCTGGTACACAATCTGGCCATCGGACAGCAGAATAATGTCGTCAAAGAGATCATAAGTTTCTGGAGCTGGCTGAAGGAGGGAGATGACAGCAGTTCCATTAAGAATGTGAATGGACTGCTTTAGTGAGTTCACAATTTGGTAAGTTGTTGAGCTATCCAGTCCAGTGGAGATCTCATCCATAAACAGTGCCTTTGCTGGCCCAACCAGCATTTCACCTTCATTTTGATTTTGGTAGATTTAATTACAGACTTTTTTTTATATGGAATCAAAATTATATTTTATTTGTTGTTAGAAACAGACTGGTGGACTGTGGATGCTATTTACCTGTTGTAACACGCTTCCTTTGTCCTCCGGAGATACCCCTTAACATTTCGTCTCCTACCAAGGTATCTGCACAAATCTCTAATCCTAATATCTGTGAATTTAAGTGAAAAGGACGTTAAAAAATTGAAGGAATGTTACATTCCTGAACAATAATATTGAAGTACTTTTTACTGATGATACCTTCAGAATATAATCTGTGACCACGTTAGTATCTTGACCTTCAGTTGCTGCAGCCTGTGAACACAAGAATATTATAAAATGAAGATCAATCTCCGTAAATTCAGCTTGAAATTTTTTGATTGAATTCTTATTGAAAAAGAATTAAAAAAAATTACAAATTCATTTTAATGTTTAGAGAAAACAACAAAATTTCATTGAATACTATTCATATTTTTATGCCTTCATATCACAAAATTATTGTTTCTTCTGTTAGAACCTTGTCTTATAATTCCAAGTTAGCTATCTGCAGGATTATTTGTTAAGTGACAACATTAGGAAACTGTTTTTGGATTAGTTGTACTTTTCGTAATTATGTGATGTGTGTATAAATTTGCAAGTCATGTTAACTTCATATCTAACGAAAACTAAAATTTGATTAGATTCAAATTTAAAAATTATAGTTGGAAAAGCTGTGTTATCGTCTTCTAAATATAGGCTTTGTAGTTCTTTGGAATGAATGTGAAAACAAAGTTTCTTATCTTTATGCGTTAAAGTTTTTCTCCAAAAATTTCCAATTCTAAAAAAAAAAAAACCATCTTTCTCTTACCTTCATGAAAACATCAATATCTGGATCAGGTTTAATATTTGCTATTTTCTCTCTTCTGGACAGCTCTGCTAACATATCTGTTAATTGTCAAATTTTTTTCATTATTAATAACACTTGGAGTATGTATTTCATTAAGGCACATCATGAAAATAACATTGAAGAAAGTCCAGCAATCTGACCGTGTTGGGTTCCAACCCCTTGGCATCTGGCAGAAAATGCCAAAGTTTCCCTTACAGTCATTTCTCCAATGTGAAGATCATGTTGACTGATATAAGCTGCTGTTCTTTGTGGTATGAATTCATTCATCCCATGACCATTGTACGTCACAGAACCAGAAAACTGCAAGAGAAGTTTGATGTCTCAATTTAGATTAAGAAAAAAACTAGATTGAAAAATGGATGCTAAATAAAAGCCAAATCCACCATGAAAGTTATAAAGATAAGAAAATGAATCAACACCTTCAAATTAGGATCAAGCTTTCCTGCCAATGCTAGCAGAAGTGTAGTCTTTCCAGAACTTGGAGGACCCAAAAGTAAAGTCATTCTGGAAAATGTGCATGCCCCAAAAGCAGCAATTAGGAATTTGACAAAGCAAAACAGATACACACACACACATATATATAGTGACTATAAATTAATTAGGATAGCCTAAACAATCTCTTACCTTGATGGTTTGATGACCCCACTAACATCCTTAAGAATGGTCAACTGTTTCTTTCTACTCGGAAGGATATGCAGAGAATTCAAAAAACCCTTTGGAAAATCAAAGGCAAGAAAAAATTAATTTATAAGAATAAACTAACAAAATAAAAAAAAATAAAAAAAGCAGCACCATGAGAGACCCTCAAGTAGTGAGGACAAGGTTAAAGGTCCAATGTGTGGGAAAAGTATTTATAGGAATAGTCTATATCTTAAATTTAATGGAATAAAACACAAATTGAACGAAAATAATCTCATATCTAAAAGGTATGAGATAACTCGTGATAATAAAAAATAAATAAATAAAAGAAGCAACTTAAAATCTTTGCAAGTTTTTACCTCTACTATATTAGCACTGAAGTTGACAAATGTAGGCAAAGCTCTGCTTCCTACATGTACTTCTGCCTCGATATTTAGATGCTCAAATCGAACTTCAATTGTTGGAATTTCTATTCCAACCCTAAAACACCAAGACACAAGACAAACGATTAAAGAAATATCCAAGAAAATAACCAATGAAGAAACAAAATCAAAACCCATCTTTCTTTTTCCATTTCTGGATATATATATCTCTATAATTCCAATTATTATCACGCAGACCCAAATTCGAATTTTCTTAGCAACCAAACAAAGAATCTCAAAAAGCAATGAACCAGTATAAAAGTCTTAATTTTACCTATCAATTCGGTTCTTGAGTTTCAACAAGAACTTCTCATTATCCTCTTCAGCAACTCTAACTAATCTGTCAACCAAAGTTTTCCTTTCTTGAAATCCAAGATCATCAATGTCAATCTCATGCATTTCACCTTTAGATACACTAACCAATATACCTTTCCTTAAACGATCATAAGTGGGTAACTTTTCAAGTGCTGCCCATTTAAGAGCTTCTTCATCATCTTCTTCTCTTGAAGATCTTGAAAAAACATCAACCCCATTATTTCTCCGTGCCGAAGAGCCCCCTCCTCTGATACTACTACTTGCTCTATATATGTCTGTACCGTCCATTTACGGAGAATTCTCGCTTCAGTAACAAAAGCTTAGAAAACCCTCCAAAACCCAGATTTTGATCTCAGTTTTCTTGTTAAAGTTTGCAACTTTAATGGAAAATGTCACAGATTTTATACTCTCTTTGAATTAAAGAACAAAGAAGATGCAGTGCATTTGAAAATTTTCTCTGTATTTATAAGAACATCTCATTAGAGTACTTACCAAATTTTTACGTTGTTTAATGTAAAGGTTATCATTTCCGTGAAGAGACCATCAGGAGAATGGTTATGATTAAACGAAACAATTACAATTTTAAAGTTTTTTGATTGACAAGAATCATGTAGAGCCTGTTTTTCCAAAATCTCCAGCTTACATGGATACTATAAACAGTATCTGCGTTTTTAACAATGAGATTGGGATTATTTAATCTCTAACATTTAACTTGACAAACAAGTCAGATCTTCACCAAGAAAAATTAATTGGAAATCTTTTACCAAGAAGAATCAATTGAATTACGAAACTATATACAGCACCTTTTAATCTTTTAAACGTCAGTTCATACAAAAAATCATTTAAAGAGTAATACCAAGTGTCTAAATTTTATGCGGATAAAGTAAGGGGTGAGCAAAATGACTAATCGACTGAAAACAAAACTGGCACCGTTCAATTCGATTGGGTTAGCATGCTCACAAGAAGATTGATTTTCCATTTAATTTGGTTCAAACCAAAGTTTCTTTTGGTGGGTTTATAAAAATCAAATCAGTTAGACTTAAAAAAACCATCAACCTAATCGAGCCGATTCAGTTTATTCAATTTGATTTTTTAACAACAACTTCGGTTTGAATTAATTTTACTTTTAAAAGTTTGATTTTCCTTTTTCTATCTGGGTTCAATTCGAATTTCAACCCAACCTATTGTTTTCTCACCCCTATAAAATAGTTATACATTTACAAATATAGAAAATATAATTTTCAAACTTTTGTTAGTATACTAAAAAAAGAGAGATACAAAAGAGGTTTTCTAAACGTTCATGTTGAATGTGATAATGTCCTTGCAATAAATTGAAGTAATATCTTACGGCGTGCTTTAATTCACTCTCTATTGCTCAAACCAAATTAAGTTTTTCGTGACGGTTTGATTCAATTTGATTCGATTTTAAGATTTGAGGCGATTTTTAAAAAATCAATTAAACTTTAAACATTGCAAAATTAAACTGAATTTATATAAACAATTAATATCATAGCAAAAAGAAACATATTTGTAATAGAATGATACTTAATTCAAAGCATACATAGGTACTAAATAATTAATATATAAAATAAAATCGCAGAAGTAAACATGCGTATAACAATTAAATTAATATTAAACTAAAATATTAATATTATTTTACATATTTATGTATTCATGAAAACCTATTATCAATATAATTAATTAAATGTAAAGGAAATTTTTTTGAAAACATAATTACAAATAAGCATATCAAGAATTATAAATAAGCTTATAGACCAGACATATAACTTTATTATTAGTAGCTAATAAAATTCATTGATCTTTTAACGAAATAAAAGAATTCATATGCTTTTAAATGAAACTGCAACTAAAAATTATAATATTAAATCTTTCTGCTTGAAATTGATGTTGATAAAAGATATAAATCTTTATAGTAACAACTAGTCCTTTAATTGATTTGGACGTCAAAATAATAACTTCACTGGATCTTCTATAACTGGATCGATTTTTCAATAATTTGTAATATATGACGAAATATGAGTTTTCGCCGCTATGCGTTAATAGCATTAATGGAGGAACAGACCGCAGTACCAGGCTCCATCGATCAAGATCCACACCTGCAAATCAAAATCTAAAGTCTCCAACCAAATAAAATCAAATATCACACTTTTATTTAGTACTAAACCCTTACAAAGAAGGGACTACCCTCACAAGGAATGGATAAAAAAATTCCAAATATGGAGACAACCTATAATAACAAAATAAAAACGACAGATCTGTTATAAAAGAAAAACAGATCTAAATTTATTAAAGTAAAAGAATATTAAAAGTAAAAAAACGTGAAATGAAAAAGATATTAGAAAGTAGGATGTAGGGGGCTATCGCTGATAAACAGCGGCAGCTCCAAACTAAAACTGAGATTTAGAAAACTAGAGAGACAAGAGAAAGGGTGGTGTGGCCTTCAAGTTCTAAATATAAAGTAAATTACTTTGAAGACTTCAAATAAATGAATATAGGACCGTAGATTTACAAAAATAAAGAAAATTATGGATCTATTCGGTAATATTAGTTGTTTTAGTAATTGATGGCTGTTTTAGTAGCATTTAGCTGTTAACTGGTTGAATAGCTTTTCATGAGAAAGCTAAACGTTACATGAATTAATTTTTTACAAAACATTATTTTAACCTCTAAAAGTTAGTTCAAACACTATGTTATCCAATACTATAAAAAAAATATATCAAAATGCTAAAAAACTATTTAAAAAGTTGTTCCGAACACACAGTACATCAAAGGCTTATATCACACTTGCACAGAAGAGGTCTTTCTTTTGCTCTTATTACAAGACAAAAGTAACAATTACAAAATATTCTATGCTTGAAATGGTAGTAAATGAAATGATAAAATATTTTTTTCTTATTTACAAATGGTCATAAGAGAAAATAAATCTCTAATATCATTAATTGGACTAATTAAAAATAAATACTCAAGTGATTAGAGCAAGTAAAAATCCTTAAAAATGAAATAATTAGAATTAATTTTAAAGCTATACTTAATAATATAAATCTGTAATATATATAATCAGATGAAAACAAATTTTTAATTAGATAATCAAATTAAATATAATTTACTAAGTTTGATAAAATGAAATGAAATGATTGGGATGAAGTTAATTATTGTAAATAAATATTTGTAGTTTTTTTAGTATAAACCACCGATATCCATACTCTATTATTAGAGACCGTATAATCTGACTTGGGATTTAAATAATTTATAATTATTAACACAATCACGTTACTAATTAGTTAGGATTGTTTCCTTGACTTAATGAAATTTTACCATAAAATAGTAAAATAGCAACACATTTAAAAGAAAGCAATCCTAAATTCCTAATATTGTATGTATATATTTTCAAAGTCTGCGTGCTTACTATTACTAATCACCTTCTAGAAATTCAATAACTTAACGTACAAAGGTTACACTTTGAATATTGTACTGTATATTATACTATTATATTATGTTTCTTTCTTTGTATTTTTTATTTTTTTATTTTTTTTATCAATATTAGTGAGTGTTCAAAGTCTATAGTTCTGTTAGTTGGTGAAAACTAAAAACAATCCACAGGGAAAATATTGAGTTTGTAATTTTTTTTTTTCTTCTATTTGAATGTTAATTAACAATTAAGGTGAAATTAGCTTGCTAGTGAGAGAAACAGAGCCCCTTATTATTTTTTTTTATAATATTATCATATTATAATGGCATTTTTTTTTATATAATCTTATAGTTCTGTTAGTCTAATGTTAATCTTATAATATTTTTAGGATACTTCTGTTGAATTCATATGTAATATTTGGAAAAATATAGAATAATTTTTGTGACTGAAGAAACTTCAATTGGACTTTGTGCTCATTAGGTTTTCCCCACATCTAAGTATAAGACACCTTTTTTTTTTTTAGAGAAATAAGAAGTTAGCTTATCAGTCAACATCCTTTTTTTTAAAAAAAAATAAAAATAAAAAGCAGTGGAGTGTTAAAAGGAAATTTTGAGGTGTGAATGGATATTATCCTTCGGAATTTAATTGGTCCTATTTAGGTTCTGTTCGGCAATAAATTTTCATAATGATTTTTATTATTAAACGTTCAATATGTAGCGTTTATACTAGTTGACCGCTATTAAAAGAATTAATTTTTTAAAAAATGACCTTTGTTGTTGCTCAATTATAGCAATAATGTTTTGTAGGTTTACTCTTGAGAACTGTTAATAGGGATAAATAGATATTACTTGAATAGACACAAAATAAATAAATGATAAAATTATTTTTATGTAAGTAATGTGCGATTTTTATCTCTTAACGCACCTCACAAGCTATATTTATATATTATATCTAAAATTTTACTGAAGAGAATAATTTTATGTTAAAAAAAATTAATTCTACAAAAATTAGAAGACTATGGATTTATGGTTAAGTCATTTTAAAAATAAAATGTATATCAAGTGAGGAGTTGTCAATACTCAATGCCAATGGTAGATTTTTTTAACTGATCATTAAATATTCATTGGATGTTTGATAAATGGGTAGGTAATTGTTTTAAATTTAATATAGTAGAGATAAATCAATCAACGAGGTGGACATGCCGGAGTGGTTATCGGGCATGACTAGAAATCATGTGGGCTCTGCCCGCGCAGGTTCGAATCCTACTGTTCACGATTTAAATTTTTCGATTCTATTTTTAATACTGAAATTGACATTTTGTGAGGGGTTTGCTTTTTAATACTGAAATTGACATTTTGTGAGGGGTTTGCTACTAACTCAACCGCTTTCGCTGCTCTGTTGAAAAGCCATTAATACGAGACAATCCAACCAATGCATTTCTTATTGGATTCAGTGTTTAAAAAAAAAAAAAAAATTTAACAAAAATGGGCAGATTTTTAAGGAAAGAAAGTTCATACACAAAATAAACTTTATTATGTTTAAGATAATAACAATAGAATGATGATTTTTTATGTACAAGATCCATCAAAGCGGCAATTTAATTTTTTTTTTTTTCCACTTCTACACTACAGCTCCCTGCTTCAATGGGTTGAGATTGCATGTTATAATATATATATTTTTTTTTTTTCAACTGACTCGTCTTTCTGTTATGTTATAACCACGTTAATTCTTAAACCACTAGTCCAGCGTTTTGTCGTTTCCTGAGTGATCCAAGCGATGAAATTTCTCATTTTTATCTCAACAGCTAAGGAATGAACAACAATTAGACATTTTGATGTTTCATTCTTCTCTTTCTCATTACGAAAAGCTGAAAGGAAAAACAGTCACATGAAATCTCTTTCTCCTCTGGAAGTTAAAGGACCTAATAGAAACAGCAAAAATAAACGCAAACAGGACCGTAATCCCAAGAATCACAGCAGCAACTGCTCCAAGAAAATCATGCTTGACACCATAATATTCCCTCACATAATCTTGCACCGGTTGTCGGGTACCGTCCTCGAGTGGATGCTTAATATCTCCGTATTGGGATGCAATTAGTCCGTACAAGGTCCATGAATATGGACATACCCAGTAGTACCATCTCCACCATACAGGCATCCTCTGTTGTATTCACGCATAGTAATCCATAAAATGACTATATTAAGCAGAGGCTTTGAGCATTTTGAAGAAACAAAGTATAGCTAACACTTACAGTTCGAGGGATGACAAATCCTGAAAAAAGATTCCACATTCCATAAAATGCCGAAGAAATTATAGACGCAATGTGGTGGTTTGGTGACACCGCGACAGCCATCATTCCATAGTAGGTGAAATACAATAATGTGAAGTACATGAAGAATATATACCAAAAGAACTTAGCAGCAGTCCATTCGAATCCAATCATTGCATATGTTATAAAACCATATACAATAGCTTGACAAAAAATATATGGAAGCTCAATTATGACCTGTAAAAAAGATATTAAGCTCATTAGGAGAAGAAACATTGTGCATATTATATAGTTAGTTATTTCTTAAAACATGTTAAAAGGTTATTGCCTGTGCATACGCATATGGCAAAGCTGAATACATTCCTGCAGCTCTTTCTCTATAGAAGACGGTTCATTCAATCGCTACTACTGGCTGCACAGATGATGAATTCTGCACTCCTAGGAAGAGAACTGATGCATACAGTGAACCCATAGAATTGATAAGGTCTTGTTGCTTACCACTGCAGTGCAAGAAATGGGAATGAGCTTCTAGGCAGGAGAACATTTAGAGAATAAAACCTTAAACTATTATAGCGCTAGTATATGACTTACATTTTGGAGCCAAGATCCCAGAATATTGTACCAAACATCAAAGCTATAAAGGTGGTAAACAGAAACCTTACGGCAGTATATGGTGGGTTCCGCCAGTATGATAACTGTTGCTTCCACAAACAAGCGATGCATTGGGTTAGGAATGACTGTGAGTACTGTGTAGGGAAATATAGGTCCTTTGAACCAGGAGCAGGAGTGCTTAATTCCTTGATGACTTCTTTGTTTCTCCTGAAACATGTGGCATATATCAGCAGAAATTTAAAAAGAAATTTACCTCTTGTTTCTAGAATGAGTGCATTATACATTTCCTGTGTTGCAACATAAACAGTGATAGAAGATTCATCTATCTTTAATTTATTGGTACAAGCATACCTGTAAAGTTCTGAATTCTTGTAAATGGCAGAAAAATCAACACCCAAAGCCAACTCTTGAGCAGAACTGGTGACTTCCAACATCCAAGTGGCTGGATTATAACCATCTTTAATTTTACTGACTCCTTCAACTTCCTTGATAAAAAGAATGGTAACTGCGTTAGCATGAATTAAAAATGTAAAGAAGTTTCTTTTCGCATCACGCTGCTACTATCATGCTCTAAGAAATCGGGATATCATCGAGCTGTGCTGTAGAGTCTCAGAGAACAGTTTAGAAGGCATAAAACACCCTAATACTACATCATCACCTATAGCGCTAGCGTCATATGACTTATCCGATTATCCTATGGTAGCCAACACACGATCACTCAGACATTGGTCTACACGACCAGTCTGCTCTCTATATCTTCGTACATCATGATGCTCATCATCTACCTCAATATAATACTAGGTTGGCCTAGATACAGAACTTACTATCTGAGCGTAGTCTCTATGGCGTGCGTACACTCCGGCCAGTATTGATAACTGTTTGCTTTCCCACAAAACAAGCGACTGCATTGGGCGTTAGGAATGACTGTCTGGAGTACTGTATGCACCAAGAGTATGCTGACTGAGTGCTCATAGAGGAGGCTAATTCCAGTATATCGGATCCTCCTCGTCTGAACCTTAATGAGGCAGGACGTGAGGAGTGCTTAACTTCCTGCGTCAGTGCATCTTTCTTTGTTTATTCTCCTCGATAACGATGCTGTTGGCGACATATCAATATCATCCCATCTAGAGCTCGTCACATGAACTAACTTCAAACTCAAGACTATAGCTGCATATACGCTACATGTTTACCTCTTTTTCTAGAATGAGCTGCATGGTATTCACTATTTCCTGTCGTTGCAACCATAAACCAGCGTATAGTGGAAGACGTTCAATCTATCTTTTAATTTATTGGTACACAGCATACCTGTAACATTCTGATTCTTTGTAAATTGGCAGAAAAATCAAACACCCAAGCCAATCTTGAGCAAACTGGTGACTTCAAACATCCAAGTGGCTTTGGATGTATAAAACCCATCTTTAATTTACTGACTCCTTCAACTTCCTGGCTGGATTATAACCATCTTTAATTTTACTGACTCCTTCAACTTCCTTGATAAAAAGAATGGTAACTGCGTTAGCATGAATTAAAAATGTAAAGAAGTTTCTTTTACAGATTTGCACTTCTCAAATTTTTACCTCAAAATATTTAATCAAATGGTAAGAATGCCGACCCAATGGTCCCACGTATATCTCTTCTCCTCCTCTCTTCATTAGGAATAACTGCAATGCTATGTTTGCAGCACATCAATATGTGGTCAAAACCCACAATAAATAACTGAATTTAGTAATTTTTCAAAACATTTTATACCTCGTCAAAAGCTTCAAAGATGTCAATACTTGGTTGATGGATGGTGCATACAACGGTTCTTCCTGTGTCAACAGTAACTGTTCTCATAACAATTGCAGCAGCCCTTGCATCTAGCCCTGAAGTCGGCTCATCCATGAATATGATAGATGGGTTTGCCACTAGCTCAACCGCTATTGTTAGCCGCTTCCGCTGCTCTGTGGACAGACCATTCACACCGGGCAACCCAACTAGAGCATTCCTCAATGGATTCAGTTCCACCAGCTTCATGACTTCATCAACAAACATCTGCATCGAAATTTTGCAGCATCAAGTTACCTGCTTGTCGCTGAGTTAGAAATCTTTTCTTTTATGTGATATAAACAGGGGAGATGCATTCAACTTTTTGCGAACATCTTCACTAGAATACTCAACTAGTTATAACAGGTTAAATATTAAAGAATTTGCTATGTTACTAAAAATGCCTTTTGAACTCGGCAGTGCGAGTCAACTTGAATGGACTAGCCTCAGACAGTAGACAAGCCAAAAGCAAACAGATACTGAAAGCAGAGGCTTCTGATGTAGATCCTTACATTTCTGGTGTCAGAGTCTATTTCACGGGGTAGACGAAGCCAAGCTGAGTAGAGCAAGGATTCATAGACAGTAACGTGTGGAGAGTGGATGTCATTTTGCTCACAGTATCCTGAAATTCTAGCAAAGGTTTCTTGCTTCTTTGGGTATCCAGAAATTGTGATACTCCCCTCAATATATCCGCCAGTTTTCCTACCAGCCAGGACATCCATAAGAGTGGTTTTACCTGGGTATCCAGAAATCGTGTGATACTCCCCTCTCAATATCATCCGCCAGTTTTTCCTACACCACAGAAGAGACAATCCATAAGGAGTGGTTTACGGCTCCACTGACCACCCATAAAAGCTCTGCAGAATGCCTGGCCTAAAAGCACCACTGACACCCTTCACATAAGCACCCAACACTTATTCTTGCTAAGGACTCCCTGGAACCTTTTCCATCGTCCTTATCAAGTTATGTTGTTTTTCTTTCATCACATCTAACTGCCAAAAAAAAATACTTATCTTTTCTACTTACTTTGCATACCTTGTGGCGAATTCAACAGAAGTATACAACCGTTATCAAAAGGTAAAGACAATTGTGGTTTCAAATGGAAGAAACACCATTTAGCTCTTTTTTCTTGTTATGGATTCACCCTTCATTCATTTTCCACTTGTCCCCAATTTCTGCATGCATGAAAAATTGAATTTATTAAATTAGAAACAAATTAAATATGGAATAATGCAAGTTAAACACATTCCTGTAAACCTGTTTTGGTTCGTATGACTACACTCAGCTTGTGACAAACTGAATGGCAATGCTCCCTTCAGCTTCTGCTCTTGGGTTTCTGGCACCTCAGAAATAACAGCTTGAGGCTTCTCAAAGCTGGGTCGAAATTTCATTTTTTGATTATCTTACCTTAGGCTCTCGATTTCCAGAAGTTATGAAATTTGAATGATATTATATTACTTACGGATTAAGGAAATTGAAAGAGCCAGCGCGAGAACATAAGTTGAATGAATAGAAGAATCCAGCCCAATTGCCGCCTAGTCCTAACCAATACCCAATATTTGCCCTGTGGAAATAACCCCGGAGTTTTCATAACTTGAATTCCGCGGTGGTGCTCCTGAGTTTTCTGAATTCTGTAAACTTGAAAATAAGTAAAGGAATCGCTCAATATTGAGAGGCAAAAACCACAAGAAGATAAATATGATGCACGTAAAGAAAATTACATGACTCCAACCTTTTCCAAGGAAACTCATTGACTACTATTGCGTTCTGCGCCGTACATTCATTGGTGATTTTAATTCCAGTAACCCCATAAGTCCACCATTTCTTTATGTCCTCTTAGTTGCATCAGACCAAAAAAAAAACTTCAGAACTCAGTTCATATTCGTTTAAAGAAAGATTAGTGTTAGTCCAAGTGACACATGTTAATTTTATTTTACCTCGTGACAAGACGACGCCACCCCCAATGTCAAAAGTATAAGTTATAAGTAGGGAGAAAAAAACCCAAAAGTGTTAGCAACGATCATTTCCTTCCACTGAAGCATAAGTCCTAAATAGTGGCAAGGATATTCTGGGGGTTAACTTAGATAAAAGCAATTAGGTACTCGCTAAATAACCATGCACTATTACGTCAAACATTTTACCATTATTTACGTTGAATTCAGAAAAAAACTTCTGTTTAGTTATTATAGTTCAATCAACATATCTTTTGTTTTGTTCTTCTTGTTTTGGCTCTTCCTCTCTTACCTTCCAACATTAGGATCAAATCCCAATGAACATTAAAATGATGAACACCCAAACAGACACTCTCTAAAATTGTTAGTAGGGGAATTTTTGGGGATTGCATGTCCCGAAAGAGAATATGCCCATGCAGGATAAGGAATAGGAGGTCCCTTTGCTTGGTTAAAACACATGAAGCTTACACATGCTGCGTCATATGATATTTCTGACATGCCATGTTCGCCCAAAGTTAAGAAGAACAAAGCCCCTCCCAAATTAAAGTTTCCTCCCATCCACGTTACATTTCATCTACGATTAGCATATTAGTTCGCACGAAGAGTGTTAATTAGTAATTGATTGCCATAATTGATGGCTGCGTACAAGAAAAATATAAAAATTATGAGAGAGGAGAAGGCGAAGAGGGAAATTTCAACTATTTAATAATGTAAAATTCTGAGAAGCAAAACTTAGGGCCAATCATAAAAATTCTGTTGATTAATTACTCGGCTGAGCTTTGAAAACATAGATAAAATGAGTTCCTCTTCATGGGCAAGTACTCTCTTGAGAATCACGCTTTAAAGCAACTCCATCCTTTCCTGCCACCATATTTTCACTGTAGCTAAAGCCGGCTGGGTGGGCCCTTGGTTCTTATCAAATGGGGTTGAAAGGTTTTCATGTTCAAATTTTTCGACCAATTTCATTAAGACTGGAATGCCCTGAAAATTCCGGGGACTGTCTTTGACACAAACTGTTAAGGCTGATCCTTACGTGCCCAGTACTGCTGTCTGATCCCTTTCTTTTGTGATGTCACCATGCATGAGCTTCACTTACTTCCATAAGAACTTTGCATATCATAAGCCCATTCTTAAAAAATGAGTTAAATATTCTATAGGAAGACATAGTAAAAAATGCCATGTTTATGCTTACTTCTTTGCAAGAAATCCGCGACCCGCCTTTTTCTTTCAGGACACCTGAAGCCCATATAAATTTCAAAAAACCCCGAGTACGTTCCGTCACGAGGACCACTGAGTACACAAATTCTGGCCATCGCGAACAGCGTCCAAGAATAATGTCCGTCAAAGAGATCATTCATGGTTTCTGGAGCTGTGTGAAGGAAGGGAGATTGACAGCAGTTTCCGATTTAAGAATGGATGGACTGCTTTAGTGAGTTCACAATTTGGTAAGTTGTTTGAAGCTATCCGAGTTCCCAGTGGAGATCTCATCATAAACAGTGGGCCTTTGCTGGCCCAACCAGCATTTTTCACCTTCATTTTGATTTTGGTAGATTACATACAAGACTTTTTTTATATGGACATCCAAAATTAAAATTATTATTTCGTTTTAGAAAACAGACTGTTGGTGACTGTGGATTGCTATTTACCTGTCTGTTAACACGCTTCCTGTTTGTTCCCCGGAGATACCCCTAATCATTTCATCCCCTACCAACGGTATCTCACCAAAATCCTCTAATCCTAATATCTGATTAAATTTAAGTGACAAAGACGTAAGAGAAGTTGAAGGATGGTTGCATTAGAAGCTTTCTGTAACAATAATGTTGAAGTAAACTTGTTGCTAGTTAATACCTTCAGAATATTAATCTGTGACCACGCGTTTTAGTCTATGACCTTTCTATTGCCATGCAGCCTTCGTGAACACAAAGAATATATATAAAATTTGAAGATCAATCTCCAAGTTTATTTGTTGTTAGAAACAGACTGGTGGACTGTGGATGCTATTTACCTGTTGTAACACGCTTCCTTTGTCCTCCGGAGATACCCCTTATCATTTCATCCCCTACCAAGGTATCTGCACAAATCTCTAATCCTAATATCTGTAAATTTAAGTGACAAAGACGTAAGAGAATTGAAGGAGTGTTGCATTAGAAGCTTCTGAACAATAATGTTGAAGTACTTTGTGCTAGTAATACCTTCAGAATATAATCTGTGACCACGCTAGTCTCTTGACCTTCTATTGCTGCAGCCTGTGAACACAAGAATATTATAAAATGAAGATCAATCTCCAAGAATTCAGCTTGAACTCTTTTAATAGAATTCTTATTGAAACAGAAATAATAAAAAAAACAGAAATTGAATTCAATTTAAGTAGTTAGAGAAAACACAAAATTTCATAGAGCATATTCACATCACAAAGTCGTTATTTCTTATGTTGGAGTTAGAATTTGTTCTACAACTCCAGGTTAGCCATCTGCATCTAGAAATCTCTTTTTGGTATAGTTGTACTTTTTGTAAATATGTCATGTATAAATTTGCAAGTTGCATTAACTTTAGATTCAAGTTTCATAACTATAACGGGAGAAGTTGTTTTATATAGCTTTATAAGTATTGGCTTGGTAATTCTCTGAAACGAATGAGTAACACTTTGTTATAAGTATAACGAAGTGTTAAAGATTCTATCTTTTATGAGTTATAAGTTTTTCTTCAAAAATTTCCAACTCAAAAAGACCAACATCTTCCCTTACCTTCATGAAAAAATCAATATCAGGATCAGGTTTAATGTTTGCTGCTTTCTCTCTTCTAGACAGCTCTGCCAACATCTCTGTAAATTGTCAAAAAATTTTAATTGTTGGTAACACTTGGCTTATATATGTCATCAAGGCACGGCATGAAAATAACGTTAAAGAAAACGTCCAGCAATCTAACCCTGTTGGGTTCCAACCCCTTGGCATCTGGCAGAAAATGCCAAAGTTTCCCTTACAGTCATTTCTCCAATATGAAGATCATGCTGACTGATATAAGCGGCTGTTCTTTGTGGTATGAATTCATTCATCCTATGACCGTTATAAGTCACAGAACCATAGAACTACAAGAGATATTTTATGTCTTTATAATGAATGTTAATTAAAAGTCAAATCTGCCATTAAAGTCATAAAGCTAAGATAATGAATCAACACCTTCAAATTAGGATCAAGCTTTCCAACCAGTGCTAGCAGAAGTGTAGTCTTTCCACAACCTGGGGGACCCAAAAGTAGAGTCATTCTGGAAAATATGCATGCCCCAACAGAAACAATTAAGAATTTGATAAAACAAAAACACATATATATTTTCACTACAAGTTAATTAGAATAGCCTAAACAATTTCTCACCTTGATGGTTTGATGATCCCACTAACATCCTTAAGAATGGGAAAACTTTTCTTTCTACCCGGAAGGATATGAAGAGAATTCAAGAAACCCTTTTGAAAATCAAAGGCAAGATTAAATTAATTTACAAGAATAAACTGGCAATATTCCTAAATAGAGTTAAAAAAAAAAATCCTCAAACAGGCAGGTTACAAGATGATTATCAATTTTTCTTAACTTTTCAGAAGAATATTTTATGGTTTTGGATTGCAAAGCATTGTGTTCAACCATCAACAATTTGTCTATTAATTAGGTTAGGAGACAAGCAAATCAAATTGTTGATGTTATTACTAGAGTTTCTTATTTTTATACTCGTTTTTAAGTTATTTTCAGTTGAAGATCATTTTCATGGTGAATAAAAGATTTCATTTCTTCTAAAAAAATTATTATTTAACGTATGAATATTTGCTAACAAATTCAAAAAAGAAAACTCAAGGAACAGCCAGTAATTCTCGCCTCAATTTGTAAAATATTATCCTTTGATTATTCAATAAATTCCTTTCTATTAAAGTAAAAAATAAATGAGAAATTTATGAATGGTAATTTGTAAATCATTATAAATTATATTATTTATTATGCAGAATTTAAGAAATTTAAAGACACAAATCCATTCTATCACTTCTTTTAAGAAATTAAATATATTTTTCACTTTTCTTACCATATTACTTATTTCTTCAAGAAAAAAAATTCGAACACACTCGTGTTATACTATGACCGTAACACGTTCCTTTAAAAAGTCACGAATACACTGAATTGGCAATTATTTATAACATATAGGTTTCAATAATTTTTTTCTTACTCCATTTAGGAAAATTGCCCAGAATAAAAAAATAAAAATAAAAAGCAACATAAAATCTTTGCAAGTGGTTACCTCTAGTATGTTAACACTGAAGTTGACAAATGTAGGCAAAGCTCTATTTCCTACAAATGCTTCTGCTTCAATATTTAGATGCTCAAATCGAGCTTCAATTGTTGGAATTTCAATCCCAACCCTAAAACACCAAGGACAAATGATTAGTGAAATATCCAAGAAAATAACCAATGGAAAAACAAAAGACAATGTCTGGATATATACCCATAGATCCCATATAATTTTGACACAGACCCAAATTCGAATTTTCTTAGAATGCAAACAAAATATCTCAAAAACCAAGAACCAGTACAGTAGTCTTAACTTTACCTTTCAATTCGGTTCTTGAGTTTCAACAAAAATTTCTCATTATCCTCTTCAGCTACTCTAACTATTCTCTCGAGCAACCTTTTCCTTTCTTGAAATACAAGATCATCAACATCAATCTCATAAACGCCACCTTTTGATACACTAAACAATATACCTTTTCTTAAACGATCATAAGTGGGTAACTTTTCAAGTGCAGCCCATTTAAGAGCCTCTTCATCATTTTCTTCTATTGAAGATCTTGCAAAAACATCAACACCAGTATTTCCCCATGCAGAAGAGCTCATTCCTCTTATACTACTACTAGCTCTGTATATGTCTGTACCCTCCATTTATAAAGAATTTCGGTAACAAAAAGCTTAAAACCCAACCAAACCCCAGATTTCAGTTTCAGTTTTCTTGTTAAAGGTTGCAACTTTAGTGGACAATGTCAGAGATCTATTACTCTCTTTGAGTTAAAGAGCAAAGAAGACGAATGCATTCAAAAAATTTCTCTGTACTTATAAGAAATGTTGACCGGTGCCTTGCATTTGTTGGTGATCTTGAAACCCAAGCTTTGTGATTAATTTGCTTTCCTTGGGTGCAATGCAAATTTGGAGTAGGCAAAACCTTATTGATAATCTGATGATATGCGTTATGGTGTTAGGTATCTACGAGCATAATTGCCGCGCCATGCTGCGGGATGAGGTTTATAAGAAATAAAAAAAATAAAATAAAATAGAAAAATTGCAATTAATAGGTATATAATTTAAAAAAAAATGTAAAAATTATGTGTCCAACTAAGTTAATTGTCTTTCACCTTCTTAACTTTCTATGAAAATTCATTCAATAGAGTAGATATATGTAATGTAGATTTTGAATATAATTCAGTTAAATTTATTATTATTTCTTAACAATTATATCTTTTTATTTTTCGTATTTTCTCGTTATTATATTGTGTAGTTCTTTTCCACTTTCAAAATTTAGCATTCGGAACCATGATCTTAATTTCCTTGAATCTTATTGTATTATACAGTGATGATAATGGTTCTCAAGTCTAATCTTACTTCTTACCTTATATTGATGATTTATGAAAGGTGTCGAGAATAAGTTTTTAAATTTTTGTGTTTCGTTTTTATTAATTTAATATGATTGGAATAATTATGAACAATTTTGAGAATTAACATAATATATTAACATATGATAAATTTAGTTATTTTTCTAGACTATTTGCTTTTAAACTTTAATTTTAATGTTTAACTTCATTTTTTGATTTAAACATTTGTTTTTAAGATTATGAATACTAATTTTTGTGATTTTTATGGTAAACATGTATGTTTTGCTCAAAATTTATTTAATCTTGACTTTTCTTGAACAAATTATAATTTCTTTGGAGGAAAAATTTTTAAATTTCTTATATTAAAAATATATGATTTAGGCTTTTTTTTTTTTGTTTAAAACTCATATTTAACCTAAGTCACCCTATTTAAATTATAATTTTTGCAACTTTTTGGAGCCTATATCTATTTTTTCTTATTTTGGCTTTTCTTAAACCTTAGACTATAGATCAAGTTGAAATCTTTACCCTAAGTACAAGAATGTATATTTAAGGATTTAATTATAGAAAAAAAGAAAAAATAAAAAGGAGAGTTAATTTTTTTTATGCTAGTCATTGAGACAAAAAAAATTTAGAGGATATTATCTTATAGAATATAAAAAGTAATGAAAGACAATACCATAAATTGTTTATATTACTAAAATACGAGAAACTAATATAGCTATTATAATAATTAATATACTAATCATTATTTTAAAGCATCATTTATAATTTTGATATTTTTCTCTTTTTTTTTAACTTTTCTCTAAAGTGTTTGAACATATAATTAATTTTAAACTTACTTATTTTTTATCTTTTTTGTAATATATTATATGATTTGCTAATATAACGTGTCATATTATAATTATATATATAGTGAGTTTTATTTTTTTTGTCTTATATCAAACAAGAAATCTTCTAATATAATTCTTATTAATAATAATAAATTATTTATATATGTTTTTTAGAAAAAGTTACTTGTAGGAAATAACCATAACCAATCAAATTAAAGATTTATTGAAAATAATAATTAAATATATTATATTCTTACCATATTATTATATTACCATATTATATTATATTACTATACAATATGTATATATATTACCATATTTAATATATGCATTATTTAATATTACATTACATGGTTTCAGTTTCAAAATCGATATATTACCATAATTAATAAATACATTATATATTTTATTTAATATTATATTATATGCCATATTTCAATATATGCTTATTTAATATTACATTACATGGTTTCAGGTTTCAAAATCGATATATTACCATAATTAATAAAATACATTATTATTTTTATTTAATATTATATTTATTCGGTTTCAGTTTTAAAATCGTCCGATTTCATTTTAAGGAAGATAGAAATGAATAATATTTATATTTATTATATAGCTTGAATAATATTATTATATTTATATATAGCTTATATAGTATATATCATAATTTCTTATTATATCCAATAAAAACTAGATTTAAATAGAACATTAAATGATCAATCAATATCTATATTTTTTTCAACCAATCATATTAAAATTCTTAATAATACTTTTGTCAATCCATAAATTTAATAAGAACATTTTTAACAATCACAACCCCATTTATTTTCAGTTTTACATATATTATAGATTATAGATATTATAAATACACATATATATCTAAAAATATATGCCATAAAATATATGTATGGAGAAAATACTCATGAAAAGAGGCACTTATGAAACTCGAAACGAGAATTGTCTGATATCCAAAGGGTTGGAGAATATTTATATAAAAAAATAAAAAAACATCTTATTTACCATGGAACCCATTATTTACATAATTGCACATGAAAATCATGTACATAATATAAGTACATGAATTTAACACACATGACTTCATTTCATTTGATAATAGTAACGTATTAAAAAAAATTGATAACAACATTATAAAAAATTAAGAAATTGACATATTTGTATCAAACTATAGGCCAAAATATTAATCACATATTATCTCAAAAAAAAAAAAAAAAATCATATAAATCACACAAAAAAAAAAAAAAAAAATCACATGCAGGTGTTATCATTACCATTATTGTAATTGTATCCACTAAGAAGTAAAACAATTTAAGCAACATCGATGAGGATGGAATTGAAAACATATTATATCGCATGTTTTGAGTTATATTGCATAGTTATGTTCGCTCTTTTAGAGTCCACATCCAACTTATGCAATATTTTTTTTCCTAAAAAAAAAAAAAAAACAAATAAAACTGAAATTGTCATTTTGTACATTATCTTTTTTCAGTTGGCTCGTCCATAAAATATTATAGACGGAGTTGGTACTACCTCAACTGCCATTGTTAACCCTTTTCGCTGCTCTGTTGAAAAGCCATTAACACCAGATAATCCAACCAATGCATTTCTTACTGGATCACTGTTAAAAAAATGGGCAGATTTTTGAGGAAAGAAAATTCACACACAAAATTCACTTTATTATTTTTAAGATAACAACAATTTAATGATAATTTTTTATATACAAGAACCATCAAAGCGACAATTTAACTTCCTTTTTCACTTTTTCTTCACTACAACTCCCTGCTTCAATGGCTTGAGATTGCATGTTATTTATAGGCACAAATGTTGCTGTTACAAATTAATAAAAAAGTTCCACCATACTATAATTATTGTTATTTGTAAGAAAATGGAGAACAATTAGACATTTTGATGTTTCATTGTTCTTCTTTCTTACTATAAAAAGCTGAAAGCAAAAACAGGTAAATGAAATCTCTATCTCCTTTGGAAGTTAAACGACCTAATAGAAACAGCAAAAATAAAGGCAAACAGGACAGCAATCCCAGGAATAACAGCTGCAACTGCTCCAAGAAAATCATGTTTGACACCATAATATTCCCTCACATAATCTTGCACTGGTTGTCGGGCACCGTCCTCGAGTGGATCCTTAATATCTCCGTATTGGGATGCAATTAGTCCGTACAAGGTCCATGACAATGGACATGCCCAGTAGTACCATCTCCACCACACAGGCATCCTCTGTTGTATTCACGCATAGTAGTCCATAAAATTAATGACTATATTAAGCAGAGGCTTAGAGCATTTTAAAGAAACAAAAGGTAGTTAATACTTACAGTTCGAGGGATGACAAATCCTGAAAAAAGATTCCATATTGCATAAAATGCTGAAGAAATTATAGACGCAATGTGGTGGTTTGGACTTACAGTTCGAGGGATGACAAATCCTGAAAAAAGATTCCATATTGCATAAAATGCTGAAGAAATTATAGACGCAATGTGGTGGTTTGGTGACACCGCGACAGTCATCATTCCATAGTAGGTGAAATACAATAATGTGAAGTACATGAAGAATATATACCAAAAGAACTTAGCAGCAGTCCATTCGAATCCAATCATTGCATATGTTATAAGACCATATACAATAGCTTGACAAAAAATATATGGAAGCTCAATTATGACCTGAAAAAACGATATTAAGCTCTTTAAGAGAAGCAAAGTAGAGCATACTATACACTTAGTTATTTCTTAAAACATGTAAACAGGTTATTACCTGTGCATATGCATATGGCAAAGCTGAATACATTCCTGCAGCTCTTTCTCTATAGAAGACGGTTCTTTCAATCGCTACTACTGGCTGCACAGATGCTGCATTTTGCACTCCCAGGAAGAGAACTGCTGCATATAGTGAACCCGTAGAATTGATAAGGTCTTGTTGCTTACCACTACAGTGCAAAAAATGGGATGAGCTTCTGGGCAAGAGGAGAACATTTATAGAATAAAACGTTAAACTCTTATAACGATAGTATACGACTTACATTTTGGAGCCAAGATTCCAGAATATTGTACGAGCCAAGATTCCAGAATATTGTACCAAACATCCAAGATTCCAGAATATTGTACCAAACATCAGAGCCATGAAGGTTGTAAACAGGAACCTTACAGCAGTATATGGTGGGTTCCGCCAGTATGATAAACGTTGCTTCCATAAACAAGCTATGCATTGGGTTAGGAACGACTGTGAGTACTGTGCAGGGAAATATAGGTCCTTTGAACCAGGAGCAGGAACGCTTAATTCCTTGATGATTGCTTTGTTTCTCCTGAAATATGTGGCATATATCAGCAAGACATTTAATAACAAAATTACATCTAATTTCTATAATGATTGTATTATATACTACCCCGTTGGAGACATACAGAGCGACAGAAGATTCTTGGATTCAATCAATTTAGTTAATTGGCACGAGAATAGTACCTGTAAAGTTCCGAGTTCTTGTAAATGACAGAAAAATCAACACCCAAAGCCATCTCTTGTGCTGAACTGGTGACTTCCAGCATCCAAGTGGCTGGATTATAACCATCTTTAATTTTACTTACTCCTTCAATTTCCTTGAGAAAGAGAATGGTAACTGCATTAGCACGAATTTAATATGTAAAGAAGTATCTTGTACAGGAATGCACTTTTCATATTTTTACCTCAAAATATTTAATCAAATGGTAAGAATGGCCACCCAACGGCCCCACATATATCTCTTCTCCTCCTCTCTTCATTAGGAATAACTGAAATGCCATGTTTGCAGAACATCAATATGTGGTCAAAACCCACAACAAAGCCCTCAATTTAGTAATTTTTCAAAACAGTCTATACCTCGTCAAAAGCTTCAAAGATGTCAATACTTGGTTGATGGATGGTGCATACAACGGTTCTTCCTGTGTCAACAGTGTTCCTCAAAAGCTTCAAAGATGTCAATACTTGGTTGATGGATGGTGCATACAACGGTTCTTCCTGTGTCAACAGTGTTCCTAACTGTTCTCATAACAATTGCAGCAGCTCTTGCATCTAGCCCTGAAGTCGGCTCATCCATGAATATTATGGAGGGGTTTGCCACCAGCTCAACTGCTATCGTTAGCCTTTTTCGCTGCTCAGTTGACAGACCATTCACACCAGGCAACCCAACTAGTGCATGCCTCAAAGGATTCAGTTCCACGAGCTCCATGATTTCATCGACAAACATCTGCATCAAAATTTTGCAACATAAATTTAGTTGCCTGTGACCAGCTAGAAATCTTTTCCTTTTTGCAATACAGATACATTCAAGATTTTTAAGAACATCTTAACAGGTTGCTTTTAACATTACAAAAGGGTTTGCTATGTAATTCAAGTTAACTTGAATGAACTAGCACCAGACAGTAGACAGGCTGAAAGCAAACAGATTCTTAGAGTAGAGGCTTCTGATGTATGTACTCACATCTCTAGTGCCAGAGTCTATTTCAGGAGGTAGACGAAGCCAAGCTGAGAAGAGTAAGGATTCATAGACAGTAACGTGTGGAGAGTGGATGTCATTTTGCTCACAGTATCCTGAAATTCTAGCAAAGGTTTCTTGCTTCTTTGGGTATCCAGAAATTGTGATACTCCCCTCAATATATCCGCCAGTTTTCCTACCCGCAAGGACATCCATAAGAGTGGTTTTACCAGCTCCACTGACACCCATTAAAGCTGTGAGAACGCCTGGCCTAATCCATAAGAGTGGTTTTACCAGCTCCACTGACACCCATTAAAGCTGTGAGAACGCCTGGCCTAAAAGCACCACTGACACCCTTCAATAACACCAATTTATCTTCAAGGACTCCCTGACTTTTCATTTCCTGTAAATTCAATTTATCAAGTTATGTTATTCTCTTTAATCACATCTAACTGAAAAGAAAAAAATCTTTCTACTTTCCCAACTTTTGATACCTGTGGCATATCAACGGAGTATACAACATTATCAAAGGTAAGACAATGTGGTTCAAATGGAAGAACCATTCCTTTTTTCTTGTTATAGTTCACCTCATCATTTCCACTTGTCCCAATTTCTGCATGCATGTAAATTGAATTTATTAAATGAGAAACAAATAACATAAAGAATAATCAAGTTAAACGCATTATCAATGCCTGTAACCTGTTTTGGTTCTATGACTACACTCAGCTTGTGACCTACACTCAGCTTGTGACAACTGAATGGCAGTGGCTCCTTCAATTCTATCTCTTGGTTCTGGCACTTCAGAAATAACAGCTTGAGGCTTCTCAAAAGCTGTCAAATTTCATTTACAAGATCTTATTTGAGTTCTCATTTCCAGAACATATGAAATTGAAATGATAATAATACTTACGGTTAAGGAAATGAAGAGCCAGAGTGAAACATAAGTTGAATAATAAAATGAATCCAGCCAATGCGCCTAGTCCTAACCAATACCAATATGCCTGTGGAAAGAACCCACGAGTTTTCATAACTTGAATTCCCAGTGGTTCTCCTGAGTTTTCTGGAATCTGTAACTTGTAAAATAAAAGTAAGGAATCGCTTCGATATTGAGAGGCAAAAACACAAAGATATGATGGCACGTTAAAGAAAATTACATGACTCCAGCTTTTTCCAAGGAACTCATTGACTACATGACTCCAGCTTTTTCCAAGGAACTCATTGACTATAATTGCGTTCTGCCCATACATCATTGGTGATATCCAGTAACCCCATATCCACCATTTCTTGATGTCCTCTGGGGCATCAGGCAAAGCAAAAATTTTGAACTCATTTATATTTGCTTAAAGAAAGATTAGTTTGTCAAGTACACAAGTATTAACTATTACCTCGTGACAAGATGACGCCACCTAATGCAAAAAGCGCAAGTAGGGCAAATGACCCAAAAGTGTTAGCAACAATCATGTTCCTTCCAACTGAAGCAATAAGTCTAAATAGTGCAGAGGACATCTGGTTAACTAGTAAAAGCAATAGGTACTGCTTAAATAACCTGCACTAGTCACCATTTTACATTTACTTGATCAGAAAAAAAAAATTGTGTTATATAATTCTAATCAACATGTTCTTTATTTTGTTCTTTTTGTTTGCTTTCCTCTCTTACCTTCCAACATTAGGATCAAATCCAATGACATAATAAGTGATGAACACCCAAACAGACACTTCTAAAATTGTTATAGGAATTTTAATGATCCATGTCGGAAGAGAATATGCCCATGCAGGATAGAATAGGAGGTCCCTTTGCTTATAAAACACAGGAAGCTTTACAATGGTCAAAGATATTTCTGACATGCCATTAAACATGACTGCTACCATTGTAAAGAACAAAGCACCCAAATAAATTCCTCCATCAGTTACATCATCTCGATGCATATTAGTTCGCAGGAAGACTGTCATAGTAATGATTGCCATAATGGTGAGCTGGTACAAAAAATAAAAATTAGAGAAGGAAAAGGAAATTGTCATATAATATGTAAAATTTGAGAACAGAAACTAGGCAAATCGAAATTCTGTTGATAATTACTTGGCTGAGCTTGAAGATATAGACAAATGAGTTCCTCTTCATGAGCAAGTACTCTCTTGAGAAGCAAGATTTAAGCAACTCCATCTTTCCTGCACCATATTTTCCTGTCGCTAAAGCCGCTGGGTGGCTCTTTGTCTTATCAAATGGGGTTGAAAGGTCATGTTCAATTTTTCGACCAATTTCATAAGACTGGAATGCCCTGGAAAATTCCGGGACTGTGACAAAACTGTAAGGATGATCCTTACGTGCCCAGTACTGCTGCTGATCTTTCTTTGATGTCACCTGCAATGAGTTCATTATTCATAAGAACTGCTGCATATAAGCCTCTCTTAAAGAAAATGATATTCTTTAAAGAAGACATTGAAAAAAGTCATATCTATGCTTGCAATGAGTTCATTATTCATAAGAACTGCTGCATATAAGCCTCTCTTAAAGAAAATGATATTCTTTAAAGAAGACATTGAAAAAAGTCATATCTATGCTTACTTCTTGCAAGAAATCTGCCACGCCTTTTCTTTCAGGACACTTGAAGCCCATATATTCAAAAAACCCGAGTACGTCGTCACGAGGACCCTGGTACACAATTTGGCCATCCGACAGCAGAATAATGTCGTCAAAGAGATCATAAGTTTCTGGAGCTGGCTGAAGGAGGGAGATGACAGCAGTTCCATTAAAAATGTGAATGGACTGCTTTAGTGAGTTCACAATTTGGTAAGTTGTTGAGCTATCCAGTCCAGTGGAGATCTCATCCATGAACAGTGCCCTTGCAGGCCCAACCAGCATTTCACCTTCATATGGATTTTGGTAGATTTAATTTCAGACTTTTTTTTTTTTAAATATGGAATCAAAATTATATTTTATTTGTTGTTAGAAACAGACTGGTGGATTGCGGATCCTATTTACCTGTTGTAACACGCTTCCTTTGTCCTCCGGAGATACCCCTTAACATTTCATCTCCTACCAAGGTATCTGCACAAATCTCTAATCCTAATATCTGTAAATTAAAGTGAAAAAGACGTTAGAAAATTGAAGAAGTGTTGCATTAGAAGCTTCTGAACAATAATGTTGTACTTTGTACTAGTAATACCTTCAGAATATAATCTGTGACCACGCTAGTCTCTTGACCTTCTATTGCTGCAGCCTGTGAATACGAAAAGTTCAGCTTGAACTCTTTTAATATAATTCTTATTGAAACAAAAATTATAAATGAATACATAAATAGAATTCAATTTAAGGATTTAGAGAAAACAGAAAATTTCATAGAGTATTATTCACATCAGGAAGTTGTTATTTCTTGTGCTGGAGTTAGAACTTTGTTCTAAAACTCCAAGTCACCTGTCTGCATCTAGAAATCTCCTTTTGGAATAGTTGTACTTTGTAAATATGTCATATATAAATTTGCAAGTCACATAAACATTCATATATAGTCAAAGTTCAAATTTGATTAGATTCAAGTTTCATAACTGTAGCAGAGAAGTTGTAGTATAAAGCCTTATAAGTATTGGCTTTGTAATTCTCTGAAACAAATAAGAAACACATTAGACTTGCCTTAAAAAATTTTTTCGTCTTTTATGAGTTATAAGTTCTTCTTCATAAACACCAAAATCTTCCCTTACCTTCATGAAAAAATCAATATCAGGATCAGGTTTAATGTTTGCTGCTTTCTCTCTTCTAGACAGCTCGGCTAACATCTCTGTAAAAATGTCCAAAATTTTAATTATTGATAACACTTGGCTTATGTATGTCATCATGAAAATAACATTAAAAAAAAGTCCAGCAATCTAACCCTGTTGGGTTCCAACCCCTTGGCATCTGGCAGAAAATGCCAAAGTTTCCCTTACAGTCATTTCTCCAATATGAAGATCATGTTGACTGATATAAGCAGCTGTTCTTTGTGGTATGAATTCATTCATCCCATGACCATTGTAAGTCACAGAACCAGAGAACTGCAAGAGATATTTGATGTCTCAATTTAGATAATGAAAAAGGAAAAGTTGAAAAATGAATGTTCATTAAAATCCAAATCTGCCATTAAAGTCATAAAGCTAAGATAATGAATCAACACCTTCAAATTAGGATCAAGCTTTCCAGCCAGTGCTAGCAGAAGTGTAGTTTTTCCAGAACTTGGAGGACCCAAAAGTAGAGTCATTCTGGAAAATATGCATGCCCCAAAAGAAACGATCACGAATTTGATAAAAAAAAAAAAAAAATTTTTTGTTCTCACTGCAAGTTAATTAGGAAGCCTAAACAATCTCTCACCTTGATGGTTTGATGATCCCACTAACATCCTTAAGAATGGTAAACCTTTTCTTTCTACCCGGAAGGATATGAAGAGAATTCAAGAAACCCTTTTGAAAATCAAAGGCAAGAGTAATTAATTTACAAGAATAAACCGACAATATTGCTAAATAGAGTAAAAAAAAAAAAAAAAAAAAAGTATGTTACAAAAAGAATTAAAAAAAAAAAAAAAAAAAAAAAACTCAAACAGGTATGTTACAAAAATAATTATCAACTATCCTCAATTTTCCAAAGGATATGTTACAGTCATGGTGCAAAATAAGATTTTGGATTGCAAAGAAGTGTGTTCAATCATCAACAATGTTTCTATTATTTTGGTTAGGAGACAAGCAAATCAAGTTGCTGATGCTATTGCTAGAGTTTCTGTTGCTGTGTTTTCAAGTTATG
Source organism: Jatropha curcas (assembly GCF_014843425.1). The sequence continues at coordinate 24,121,890 of NW_023590789.1, forward strand.
TATGAGCTTCCTGTTCAATTATCTTCATCATGAATAAAAGATTTCCTTTCTAAAAAAAAAAATGATTATATTACACTACAGTCATGGTGTAACATATGAGTATTTGCTATTTGTTACAGGAAGACTATAATAAAAGAAAGTAACTTAAATTAAATTTTATCTTATATGGTCATTTAAAAAAAAAATATTTAAGAAATCAAAACATGTCTGTAAACAAATGGTTAACTGCTGCTTGTAGCGGTTTTTTGAGCATAGTATATATTTATTTGTTTAAAATTTGCTTACAACTCGAAGATCATCTTCCTCATGAATAAAAGATTTCCTCAATTGGCTAATAACCAAAACATGTATGAGCTTCCTCAATTGAAGATCATCGTCACCATGAATAAAAGATTTCCTTTCTTCTTAAAGAAAAAAGAATGATTATGTTACACCACAGTAATGGTGTAACATATGAATATTTGCTATTTGTAACAATAAGACTATAATAAAAAGAAAGTAACTTAAATTAATTTTTATCTTATATGGCCATAAAAAAAAATGTTAAGAAACCACCAAAACATGTTTGTAAACAAATGGTTTATTGAGCAACAATTGGAAAAAACTTCTAGACCGGTCATAGCTACGCTAATAGACCAAACAGATAAAATTAAATATTTTTATTTAAACGAGATTATTTATGGCTAATACTAGAAAAAAGAAAGCTCAACAAATAGTTAATGATTCTGACTTCAATTTGCACAATATTATCCTTTGATTATTTACTAAATTTTTTTATGTTAAAGTAAATAATATATGAGAAAGAGAAAAGTAATTTATAAATCATTAAAAATTATACTACTTATTAGTTAGGATTTTGAGAAATTTAAAGACACAAAAAAATGAGTATATTTTTATATGGTTAATAATTTTTTACAGTAAAAAGTTATAAAATAAAATAAAATAAAAACTAAATGTGAGTTTTTTGTTTGTCATAAAAACATCTGTATTATTAAAAATAAAAAAAAATTGCAAATAAAAATAAAATAGATCAAAATACGATAAATAGCTTTAAAATGATTAAAATAAAATATTTATATTACTAAAAATATGCATAATCTTTAAATACCAAATCAAAACAATCATTTAATATTCTTAATTAATTAAAGTGTTTAAAACACAAGTTCTATGCCTAATAATTTCCTAAAATATTCTTAATTGTACAATTATAATGATTTTACCTTAAACTCTACAACTCAAATAACATCTAAAATAATGAAATATCCAACTATTTATAATTTTTGAAAAAAAAATCTATTTATTCAATATAGTTTTGCATATTGTTTTATCCATTCTATCACTTCTTTTAAAAAATTAAATATATTTTTTTCACTTTTCTTACTATATTACTTATTTCTTTTAAGAAAAAAAATTCGGCGCATTAATACACTCGGGTTAGACTATGACCGTAACATGTTTCCCTAAAAGGTCACGAATACACTGATTTGGTAATTATTTGTAACATATACGGTTTGAGTAATTTTTTTTTACTCCATTTAGGAAAATTGACCAGAATAAACTAACAGAGTATTAAAAAAAATCAGAATAAAAGCTCTGCAAGTGGTTACCTCTACTATGTTAACACTGAAGTTGACAAATGTAGGCAAAGCTCTGTTTCCTACAAATGCTTCTCCTTCGATATTTAGACGCTCAAATCGAACTTCAATTGTTGGAATTTCAATTCCAACCCTGAAACACCAAACACAAAATGAATAGTGAAATATCCAAGAAAAGAACCAATGGAAAACAAAATACAATTTCAGTATATATATACCCATAAATCCCATAATTATGACACAGACCCAAATTCGAATTTTCTTAGAATGCAAACAGAGCATCTCAAAAACCAAAAACCAGTACAAAGTCTTAACTTTACCTATCAATTCGGTTCTTGAGTTTCAACAAGAATTTCTCGTTATCCTCTTCAGCGACTCTAACTAATCTCTCGAGCAAACTTTTCCTTTCTTGAAATCCAAGATCACCAACATCAATCTCATTCACTCCACCTTTTGATACACTAACCAATATACCTTTTCTTAAACGATCATAAGTGGGTAACTTTTCGAGTGCAGCCCATTTAAGAGCTTCTTCATCATCATCTTCTCTTGAAGATCGTGAAAAAACATCAACCCCAGTATTTCTCCATGCCGAAGAGCTCATTCCTCTTATACTACTACTAGCTCTGTGTATGTCTGTACCCTCCATTTATGAAGAATTTCAGTAACAAAAGCTTAAAAACAATGTCGCAGATCTTTTACTCTCTTTGAGTTAAAGAGCAAAGAATATGGTGGTCTTGAAGCGCAATCTTGTGATTAATTTGCCTTCTTTGTTGCAAAGCTAATTTTGGAGTTGGCAAAATCTGGTTGATATGTGAGCCTATAAATAACCTTCCATCAGTGTGGTCCACTTATACGTTAAATAATAAATTAATTATGAACAGTATTTTGATTTAATATTTTTTATAAAAAAATACAAAAATAAAACAGCAATATTTTTTAAAATTTTTTTTATTAATTTAGCGTATGAATGGATATATACAAGAAATATCCTAAATATAGATATAATAGCTCATTTTAAAAATAGAAAGTACAGTAGACATCGAGGAATGAATAAAATCATGTGTCCAATCAATAGAAAACACTTTTTTTTGCTCGTAACTATTAATATGGAGATGTAGATATTGACAAAAATATATCAGTGAATGTAGTATTTAGCTACACAAATTTAATGTTACACTAAAATTACTAATTCATTCTAAAATAACTGGTACCGACTAGTAGTTAGATAAAAACTAATAAAAAAACACTTTTTTTTTCTTTAAGAATTCATTAGTGATTTCAATAAAAATATATTTATTTATTAAAAATATTTATTCACCAAAACAAACACATTATTTAGTGGGTTTAGTGTATAAATATTTCAACACAATTATAATTATTAAGAAAAAAAATTAATGACCTTTAATCTAAATATGGTATTTTTATTCAATAATTAATTACTACTACAATTTTAAAAGAGAATATTATTGTGAAATTCGGATATATTTTGAGTTCAACATTTTGAGTGTTTTCCCTTTTTTTTTTTTACTTTGTATTTTCACTGTTTATTAATAAATTTTATTCACCTATGTCCATTACATAAAATTATGCTGAATCACGAAAAATTTTTGTATTTTTTTTTTTTTATTTTGTTGTCTCATTATTTTTCCTTTATCTCAAATAGATATCTCATTATTTTTATAAGACTTTTGCTTTAAGCAATCAGCGAATTAAGAGACTCGTATTAATCGAGGCCATCGGTTCTTTATTTAATTAAAAGACTCATATAAATCATCAATTTTTTATCCATGATGTATTTTTTTCAGAAGCTAATAATAATCAGTAACATCTTTGTAGTTAAAAAAAAAAAAAAATAGACATCTCATTTTCGACATATATAACAAGATCAGCTCATTGCAATACAAAAAGCGGCCGACCTTTTACAAGTCAAATTTTTACATTCTTTAATGTAAAGATTATATTTTCTGTGAAGAGACCATGAGGAGAATGTTCGAGGATTAAACATAAATTGTTTTTTTTTTTTTTTTTTTTGATTGACTAGAACCAAGAAAATCCTATATTATAAACAAATTCTCTGTGTTCTCTTTTTTAACTATGAAAATTCCTTTCTATTTGGATTATTTAATCTTTAAAACTTAACTTAATTCCCAAGTCAGATCTTCACCAAAAAAATATTAATTGAGAATCATTTACCAAGAAGAATTAGTTTCAAACTACAGTATAAGGGAAAATATTCGTTTACTAATATAATTTTTAAACTTTTAACTCATATACTATTCTTTTCGATCTTTGTACTCGTTGGTTTCGCTCGTTGTAAATAAATAGAATCTAATTTATATATAATTTTTTGTATAAATTATAATGATATGAGCAGTTTATATAACTAAAAATATAAGAAAATTTACAAAATAAAAAAAAAGACATTTTATGAAATAATAAAAATAAAAATTCAATAATTAAATAACTTGTTACTTGTTAGGGAAAGAACATATTTAATTATAATAATAAAACATCATCACAATTAGCCTTAATTTTCATATACAATATAATATTATAAACTGCCTATATTACTAAATTATGAGAAACTAGTATTAGTTATTATAATAATTAAATATATTAATCATTGTTTTAGAGGTAGTTTATAATTTCGATTTTTTTTGAACTTTTTGCTAAAATCTATGCATTTAATTAATTATGGTTGCTTTTTTTAGAAAAAAAATTAGTTACACAATAATACTATCTAATGATTTATTTAGACAATTATCTAAATGATAAATAATATCTTTATATTATCAACTAATATATAGGCCTATAAGCAAAAATACTCCAAATTTTGCAATTTGTTGCAATTATATCCTATTTTTAACTTTTGGTAAGTATTATACCCTAAAAATGAAAACCTAAAAACTAATTGCACTCCATAATTAAAATTGAAAAATAAAAGGTGCAATTGCAATAATGCAACGTTTAGGGTCTTTCTCACTCCAAAATGATTAATTGCACCCTATAATTAAAAATAGAGTCTAATTGCAACACCATGCAAATTTCATTATATTTTTACAATCTAAAATAATTAATCAATTTATAATTTTTTACACTCTTGTTGAAAATCAATATTTGTTACGATAATTATCCAATTGTTATAGTATAAATATTTAGAAATGAAATTACATTTCATTGTATTTTTCAGTTCATAATTAATTTAGAGACATTAGAAGCACCAATACTTTAATTGATAAGGATTTAATTTTCATATGTGAATTAAATTTGCATTATTATTATTTTTATCGTGCGCCTAAACTTGTAAATTTTGTTAATAATACATATATTTCGACACTAATATCAATAATTTTTAGGATTTCTGACTTTTATTTATAGAATATCGACTTGATATGTAGTTAGTATGAATTTTTGAATAATAATTTTTAAAATTTGTAACCTTTTAATGAATGTTTAATTGATCTAATTTTATAAGTTGAAGTGTTCAATAAATTAATTTTAAAAATTAAAGCGTTCAATTAATTTTATAAGTTGAAGTGTTCAATAAATTAATTTTAAAAATTAAAGCGTTCAATAATAAGTGATATAAGTTGAAGTGTTTAATGAGTCAAAGTAAAAATTAAACGTGCCACAAGATTAAAATAACAAAATTTACGGGTAAATTTATATAGTCGACTTGAATAATAATATATGGTACATTTTACTAGAAGGTATGCGCGTTTACTGATCACCATCTAGAAAGACAATAACTTAGTGTAATAATAATGCATAGGTTTCTTGTGCACAAAGGTTACACTTTGTATATTATAATCATACTGTACATTGTATTAGTACATTACTAATCACCATCTAGAAAGACGTTTTTTTTTTCTTTTCTTTTCTTTTTTTTTTTTTTTTTTTTTTTTTTTTTTGTTAATTTTTTTTTTTTTTTTTTTTTTTGTTAATCAATATTAGTGAGTCACCAAAGTCTATTTTGTTAGTTGGCGAAAACTCAAAACAACCCATAGGAGAAAAATATGGAGTTTGCAAATTTTTTTTTCCTTGTGTTTGAATGTCTTTAGCAATTTAAAGAATCAAAGTAGTTTGCTAGTGAGAGAGACAGAATCACCTTCAATGAAATTTCATTTCCTTTTCTTATTTTCTTTATAATGTCATAATATTATAATGGCATATTTTTCCAAAAAAACAAATGTATATGGTAATACTTTTAGGATACTTCTATTGAATTCACATATAATATTTAGAAAAAAAAATAGAATAAGATCCTTCTTATTATTATTATTATTATTATTATTATTATTATTATTGTTATTGACTGAAGAAGCTTCAATTTGACTGTGTGTTTTGATTAGGTTGTCCCAACATATAATCATGAGACCTTATTGTGTTTTGAAGAAACTTTCCATTGATGCTTTTTAAATAAATTTAAATATTTATTATTATCATAGATTGGAAAACACTAACCGTTACTTACTCCGTTTCATTTTAATATTAACATTTTATCTTTTTACAAGGATTAAGAAAATGATTGAAACACATTGATTTTCTAAAAATATATGGTAGAATATCTAAATTGACCTTCTTAAAATTAAAAGCTCATCATCTAATTTTGTTAGAAAACGCATAATAATAAATAAGGGTAAAATTAAAAAAAAATTAATTAATATATTCTCAAAATCCTAAATGATTACTTAAATGGAACAAAATAAAATATCGATTTATTACTATTAAAGTGGAATCGAGGAAGTATTATTTTTAAATATTTAAAATTGGAAAATACATTTATGCCTCCGTTTGATCTGACTTAAGCTTTGCTATTTAGAATCACTCTAGTTTGAAATTCTCCACCTGCCAATCATACTTAAATGCATTGGAAATATTTTATTTTCCGATTTTTCTGATATCCATTTGAATTTTAATAATGACGGTTACAAATCGATACTGAAATAAACAAACTTTTTTCATAACGTTTGAAATGCTCTGCTCTACCTACAACCTTCCTTAACTGTATTTGCATAGCCATAATTAATATTCATTATTAAGAAAGTAAAAAAATTTTCTGAAATACATTTGAAATTCTTCATTTTCCAATTTTCATAAAATCCATAATAATGATAGTTACATGTTCAATACTACAAATTCGGAAACTTTTTCAATGCAATCCATCTCATTTATTGTCCACTTTGGAATTATGTTTTTAAAACAACATGATACACCGTTTTTTTATACATCCGATAAAATATTATTTCGACAAATATATATTACCTGCATGGAATTATTATAAAATATTATTTCGACAAATATATATTACCTGCATGGAATTATTATGTTTTTTAAAAAATACCATTATATTATACATTCAATAAAATATTATTTCGACAAATATATATTACCTGCATGGAATTATTATGTTTTTTAAAAAATACCATTATATTATACATTCAATAAAATATTATTTCGACAAATATATATTACATATCTGCACCAAGCTTGGAAAACCGCTTAATATAACCTAAACATTGAATCATACAATATTCATTCATTAGTTTAATGATAATACATCAAATTTGCATTACAACATTAATATCATAAGGTCCATAATCTGAAATTAATTCAATTAATATACAAATAGATTATCATCCATAGCTATCTTAGAATACAAATAAAAGCAGTAGGAAAAAAAAAATAATAACAACAACAATGATTCTAACGCCTTTGGAAATTGAAGGCCTTAATGGAAAGACCAAATATAAATGCAAAACCCACTGTAAGAGCAAGAACCACAGCTGCAACTACTGGCACAAAATCATGTTTATAACCATAATATTCTCTCACAAATTCTCCAACTGTTTGATCACCGTCAAGTATATCCTTAATGTCTCCAAATTGGGATCCGATAATTCCATATAAGGTCCATGCTATTGGATTGGCCCAATAGTACCACCTCCACCACACAGGAATCCTCTGTAAATACATAGCAAAATTAGTTTAGGAGTGACATTCGGTCGATTTGGTTATCCGATGAACCAAAATGTTTGAGATGTACATCGAACCGAACTAAATAGAGTAAAGAATCAAATCAAACCAAGTCGGTTTTAGTTATTTTTAGGCAGATTTAGGCTTAATAAGACCAAAGAACTGAAAGGATCACTTTTTCTTTTTTTTCTATTTAAAAGGCTAAACTAAAAAGAGAAAAAATCCATGTTGTTTTTGGTTGAAAGTTAACCTTAATCCAACATAAAAACAGTATGAATGAAGGGAAGAAACACTTACAGTTCTGGGAACGATAAATCCGGCAAAAAGATTCCACAAGCCATAAAATGCTGAAGAAACTATGGCTGCAATGTGGTGGTTTGGTGTCACAGCAACAGCCATCATTCCGTAGAAGGTGAAGTACAACAATGTTAGGTACATGAAATACATGTACCACAAGAACTTAGCAACAGTCCAATGAAAACCAATCATTGCATATGTTATAAGACCATACACAATAGCTTGACAAAAAATATATGGAATCTCAATCATGACCTGAAAAAGGCAAACATAAATATGCTAATTAAAATAGGACGTGTGAACATATAGATATACAACAATGACAACGACAACAATCAAGCCTTAGTTCCATACTAGTTGAAGTCGGCTACATGAATCGTATGTTTCAAATATCCATTCAAATTAAACTAGTATCAATGTAAAACAAATTATATTGAATTCAGCATTAATTACCTGTGCCAAGGCATAGGGCATAGCCGAATACATTCCGGCGGCTCTCTCTCTATAGAAGACAGTTCTTTCAATTGCAACTACAGGTTGCACGGCACCTGAATTCTGCACACCAAGGAAGAGAGTTGCAGCATACAATGAACCCATAGCATTGAAAAGATCTTGTTGCTTTGTCCTGCATTTGAAGAAATGGAAATCACATTAGACAGGAATATGTTATTTTAGTGTAAAGTGTTAAATTGTTTTAGTAGTAATGTGCAGCTTACGATTTGGAGCCAAGATTCCAGAACAATGTCCCGAACATCAAAGCTATAAAGGTAGTAAACAGAAATCTGACGGCAGTATATGGCGGATTCCGCCAGTATGACCAACGTTGCTTCCAGAAGCAAGCTATACACTGAGTTAAGAATGAAGTTGCATATTGTGTAGGGAAATACAGGTCTTTGGAACCAGGAGCAGGTACACTTAATTCCTTTATCATTGCTTTATTTCTCCTGAAATATGAACAAGATTTATCAGTAAAACATTGAAGAAAAATTTGTGTGCTTCATGCATGTACTCGCTGAACAATTGCTCAATTTAACCTATTAGACTCTATTTAGTAATGAGTCTGAGACTATTTTTCCAGAAAGGTATCATTACTGTATGTTGGAGAAAAGAACCTTTTTTGAAGTATTTTTCAGAATACCAACTACATCTTCGAAACAAAAATAAAACCAAACACATCCTTGATACAATACAAACATACCTGTACACTTCTGAATTCCTGTAAATGGAAGCAAAGTCAACGTCCATGGCTAACTCTTGAGCAGGACCGGTAACTTCAAGCATCCAGGTTGCTGGATTATAACCATCAGTAATCTTTCTGACTCCTTCAATTCCCTAATTAAGTAAAAAAGCAACGGATGGTTACTGATAAGCAAGAATTTCATATAAATAAAGGACCTTCATATATATATATATATATATATTTGTCAAATGCACCTCAAAATATTTAATTAGATGGCAGGAATGGCGACCCAATGGCCATATATATATATATATATATTTGTCAAATGCACCTCAAAATATTTAATTAGATGGCAGGAATGGCGACCCAATGGCCCCACATAAATTTCTTCTCCTCCTCTCTTCATCAGGAATAGCTGCAATATCACTTTGAATGCATTAGATTGACATTGTAGTAAAGAGGCCAAAATAAAGCACTATATTTAGTAATTTTTTTAAATATTCTTGCCTCATCAAAAGCTTCAAATATATCAATACTTGGCTGATGGATTGTGCATACAACAGTTCTTCCAGTATCCACAGTATTCCTAACTGTTCTCATAACAATTGCAGCAGCTCTTGCATCTAGCCCTGAAGTTGGCTCATCCATAAATATTATAGAGGGGTTTGCTACTAGCTCAACTGCTATTGTTAACCGCTTTCGCTGCTCTGTTGAAAGACCATTCACGCCAGGCAATCCAACCAATGCATTTCTTATTGGATTCAGTTCCACAAGATCCATGACTTCCTCAACGAACATCTGCAGCAAAAAAAAAAAAAAAAGAAAAAAAAAAAAAAAGGTATAAGAAATACATTTATGTTGTAACATAGTGTTGCCGTGAAATTACAAAAAATAATAAACATGTAAAGAATGTACATAAAGGCGTACCGTTCTGGTTTTCTTGTCAAACTCAAGGGGTAGACGAAGCCAAAGCTGAGTAGGACTATAGATGCATGAACAGTAACATGTTGGAATGGAATATCGATATTTTCTCACAATACCTGAAAATTCTAGCAAAAGTTGTCTTGCTTTTTGGGAAAAAAAAAAAAAAAAAGGTATAGAAATACATTTAGTTGTACATAGTTTGGTGAAATTCAAAATAATAAACATGTAAAGAATACAAAAGGCTACCGTTCTGGTTTCTTTGTCAACTTCAGGGGGTAGACGAAGCCAAGCTGAGTAGACTATAGATTCATGGACAGTAACATGTGGAGAATGGATATCATTTTGCTCACAATATCCTGAAATTCTAGCAAAAGTTTCTTGCTTCTTTGGGTATCCAGAAATGGTGATGCTGCCTTCAATATATCCACCAGTTTTCCTACCAGCCAGCACATCCATAAGAGTAGTTTTGCCAGCACCACTGACACCCATTAAAGCTGTAAGAACGCCTGGCCTAAAAGCACCACTTACACCCTTCAGTAGCACCAATTTGTCTTCAAGGACACCCTGACTTTTCATTTCCTATAAAATTCAATTTAAAAAGATAAGAGTTCAGTGACTGTCATTCTTGTTACCATTTCACATTTAATATACTTATGTCTGTGGTACCTGTGGCATGTCAACTGAGTAAATAATATCATCAAAGGTGATGGAATGCGGTGCAAATGGAAGAACCATTCCTTTCTTCTTGATATGGTTCACCTCACTATTTTCATCTGCACCATCTGCAGTTAAATTGACATTAAACTGCTACTTAATATATGTTCAACAGTTTTCAAGCTCAAATATGCATTATTGTGGAGCGTTGTTACCTATGCTTGATTTATGACTACTTCCATAGTTTGTTAACTGAATGGATCCTCTAGTTTGATTGCCAGATTCATTAGTTTCAGAATCTTCAGATATAACAGCCTGAGGCTTCTCAAATGCTGCATAACATCAAAAGTTCATCAATACCATTAGTTCACAATCTTAAAACCATGAAATGATTGAGATGGTAACAATACTTACGGTCAAGATATGTGAGAGCTACAGTGAACAAGAAATTGAATAGTAGCATAAATCCAACACATGCTCCAAATCCTAACCAATACCAATATGCATGCGGGAAGAAACCGCGAGCTTCCAATAGTTGAATTCCCAGTGGTTTTGTTGTGCCTGCTGGAATCTGTAATTTGTGAAATGAAGTCAAATATCGTTTGGTGATTAATGAGAGGAAAACACACAAATATAAAAATAAAGAGTTTAAGAAATATTACATGACTCCAGCTATGTCCCAGAAACTCATTGACTACAATTGCATTCTGTCCATACATCAATGGAGATACCCAGTAACCCCATATCCACCATTTCTTTATGTCATCTGAGGAAATATACAAAGGAAAGGAAAAACAAATTTATGCAAGTTCAGTTTTTCTCTGAGAAATATTAGACTGCAACTTGCCAGCAATTATACCTTTTGATAGGATAAAGCCACCCAATGCAAAAAGTGCAAGTAGTGCAAAAGATCCAAATGTGTTAGCAACAATCATATTCCTTCCAGTTGCAGCAATAAATCGGAAAAGCCCGGAAGCCATCTGATTAACAATTATGAGGACAAGATACTGCTTGAAAAACCTGCAAATATCAGAGCAAATTGTTGACAATATTCTACCTATTCATCATAGCGTTTTTCTCATTTTCTTTTTCTTGCTTACCTTCCTACATTAGGATCAAATCCAATGACATAGTAGGTGAGGACAATCCAAACTGCAACTTCTACAAATGTGATTGGAATTTTAAGAATCCAAGTGGGAAGAGAATATGCCCATGCTGGATAAAATAACAGGTTCCTTTGCTTGTAAAACACTGGAAGCTTTGCGATGGTCATGGCTAGCTCTGACATGCCGTTGAACATGATCAGAATTGTAGCGAAGAACAAAGCACCTAAATAAATTCCTCCGTCATCAACAGTATCTCGGTGCATCTTTGTCCTTAGGAAGAGTGTCATAGTGACGAGTGCCATTATAATAAGCTAGACACAAAAACAAGAATTAAAAAGCATAAAATATAATAGCATACACAAAAGTTTTAAACAAATAAAAAATATCAGGAAAATTGTAAATTCTATAGATCATTACTTGGGTGAGCTTGAATATGTATACAAATGAGTTTCTCTTCATGAGCAAGTACTCTCTTGAGATGCAAGCTTTAAGCAGCTCCATCTTTCCAACTCCATAGCGTTTGGTTGTTAAAGCAGCAGGATGGCTCTTAGTCGTGTCAAATGGAGTTGAAAGTTCATCTCCAATTTTTCTTCCCACCTCATATGATTGAAATGCTTCAGAAAATTCCTGAGCTGTGATAAACCTATAAGGCTGGTCTCTACGTGCCCAATACTGCTGTTGATCTTTCTTTGATGTCACCTGCAATTTATTCATTATTCATAAATATTATGAATCTTCACACACGAAAAAAAAAAACATATTATGAAATGAGATTTACAAAATGAAGTCATTACTTCCTGTAAGAAGTCAGCCACGCCCTTTCTTTCAGGACACTTGAAGCCCATATATTCAAAAAAGCCAAGTACTTGTTCACGAGGACCTTGGTAAACGATCTGGCCATCCGACAAGAGAATGATATCATCAAATAGGTCATAAGTTTCTGGAGCTGGCTGAAGGAGGGAGATGAGAGCAGTTCCATTAAGAATGTGAATGGATTGCCTTAGTGAGTTCACAATTTGGTAAGTTGTTGAGCTGTCCAATCCGGTGGAGATCTCATCCATAAAAAGCGCCTTTGCCGGTCCAACCAGCATTTCACCTTCAATTTCATTATTTGAAATTTGTCTCATACACAGTTGAAAAGGAAAATATAAACTTGATGGTAATTAGGTGTTAGAGAATAGAATATTGTTTTACCTGTAGTAACACGCTTTCTTTGTCCTCCAGATATACCCCTTATCATTTCATCTCCTACCAAAGTATCTGCACAGACTTCCAAACCTAATATCTGCAAATTTCCAAGAAAATGACATCATAAAAAAATAAAATAAAATGAAGGGACATCAGATTAGCAGTTTGAGAGGATTTTTCATAACCCTAAAAGTATTTTGTGATAATAATACCTTTAGAAAATAATCTGTTATCACACTAGTCTCTTGACCTTCTGTTGCTGCAGCCTGTGAGTACCAAAAATTGTCAATAAAATTTTAAAAATTGATTTGCTTCAATGCAATTCAAGTTTATGATTAAGAAATTCATAAAATTATTAATTGATATTGGCAGGAATGTACATAAAAGTACAGTGAATATGATATGTTTGTTATCATTAATTAATCCTTTTCACTCACCTTCATAAAAACATCAATATCAGGATCAGGCTTAATATTTGCTGCCTTCTCTCTTCTAGACAACTCTGCTAACAAATCTGCAAAATTGTACAAAATTGTACATAATTATGAATCTAGTAATGCCTCTCTTTCCATACACACTCAAATTTATGTAGAAAATAATAGGGAAAAAGATGAATCTAAAATCTCACCATGCTGGGTTCCAACCCCTTGGCATCTGGCAGAGAATGCCAAAGTTTCCCTTACAGTCATTTCTCCTATATGTTCATCATGTTGACTGATATAGGCAGCTGTTCTTTGTGGGATAAATTCATTCATTCCATGACCATTATAAGTCACCGTACCAGAGAACTGCAAGAAACATTCATCAGCAAAAGCTAAAGAGAAATAACCAAAGAGAAAAGAGGGAAAAACAAAAGAAAGGTAATGAAGTAAAAGCAATATATCACACCTTTAGATTAGGATCAAGTTTTCCAGCTAGTGCCAATAAAAGTGTGGTCTTTCCAGAACTTGGAGGACCCAAAAGCAAAGCCATTCTGCAATACATTTCAAAAAAATTACGAAGGGATGGAAAAGATATGCTTCAAATTAGCAAAATAAAGAAATCATATTTTTCAAATCACTCTAGTCTCACCTTGATGGCTTGATGATTCCACTAACATCCTTAAGGATGTGTAATGGTCTCGTTCTACTTGGAATTATATGAAGATAATTCAAGAAACCCTTTTCAAAATCAAAGGAAACGTTGTTTAGAAACTAATAGAAAGAGATACGTTTCACTTTTTCAATATAGACAAATTTAAGTAGTCACCTCTAATATACCAAAAGTGAAGTTAACAAATGAAGGCAAAGCCCTGCTTGCTGAATAAGCCTCTGCTTCAACATTTAGATGCTCAAATCGAACTTCAATTGTTGGAATTTCGATACCAACTCTAAAAAAATAAAGAAAAACAAAAGAAATCATGAACAAAACCAAATAACCAAAACAGAGTAACTCTGTTTCAGAATAAAAACAGAGCTTCCATAACCAAAATAGAGTTCCTCTGTGTGACAATAAAGAAACATATAAAAAAAAAAATTAAAAAAAAAAAAAAAACCAATCCTAGACCCTAATTTTTTCCAGCAATTTTGATAGCGAAAAAATGTGAAATGCAAGAATCAAAATTAAATTAAAAATATATATATAATATGCCTAAGGAGAAAACAGAGCTTCAACAACCAAAACAGAGGTTGCACTTTCTTTCCAGCATTTTCTCCTTAACCAAACACACAAGATGTAGAAGAAAAAAAAAACATCTTTACCTATCAATGCGATTCTTGAGTTTCAACAAGAACTTCTCATTATCTTCTTCAGCAACTTTGATCAACCTCTCAAGCAACAACTTTCTTTCTTGAAATCCAAGATTGTCTACATCAATTTCACTAGCTACACCTTTAGATGCACTAAGCAATATACCTTTCCTTAAACGATCATAAGTGGGTAATTTTTCAAGTGCAGCCCATTTTAGAGCTTCTTCATCATCTTCATCTCTTGAGGATCTTGAAAATACATCATTAGGATTATTATTTCTCCACATAGAAAAGCTTCCTTTTCTTCTTAAACTACTGCTTGCTCTATAAATATCACCTCCCTCCATTGTTAATGAATCAGTTCTTCAATATCAAGAACTGCCAAAACCCAGATTTTTTCTTTCTTGAACTGCAAATGGCTGCAAGCAACCTATTAGTTTGACATTCTTGGAGAAAAGACTCAATCAGAACAAAACTGTTATTTGTAATGATGCAATTCGCCTTTTAAACTATGAAAAAACTTATTTCTTTCTCAATGAAACTTTGGGAGATGAAAAATAATAGAGAAAACAAATTTATAGGGAAATGCTAGAGTACTGTCTACGACAGGGAGCATAATGACAAGAAGTATATGTCAACAAGCGCTTACAGAAATTTTTATATACTGGTATTAATAATGCCAGTATAAAGTCCATGTAACTCTCAAATTTTATTACAAACCATGTGCATCACTCATATACTAATATGCTCAAATAAATATTTTATCATTACTTTAATATAATTTGTTTAGTGAAAAAATATTTAAAAGCATTTTAAAATAAAATTGTCATCGATTAATATTGTGGTGTAGTATTTATCTCATAATATAGAGGATTTGAGATTGAAACATTAAAATTTTTTTTAAAAAAAAAATCTAAAATTTAATTTATCATATTATGAGTACTGATTTTAGTTTATAAACCTTGAAAAAAAAAAGAATATAAGTATTTGCCAATTTTATTTATAATGATTAGGGGAAGGACCATGTAATTTATGAAATAAATTGAAATTTGGTGTTCATTTATTAACAAATTAATTTTTATATAGGTAAGGTTCACAGGCCCTTTTGTTTGACCAAAATATCGATGAGTGTGTTCAAAAGTTCAAATCTCCATGTAATCTGCTTAAGCATGTGCTTCCTTTATTCCGTTAATTTTTAAATATTTCATTTAAGCATGTAATCTCCATATGATCTGGAATTTGGAATCATCATGTGCACACCTTTATTTATATAAATTTTTTATATTAGGTAAGGTTCAACAGCCTTTTTGCTTGACCAAAAATATCGAGAGTGTTGTCAAGTTCAAATCTCCATGTAATCTTTGCTTAAGCAGTGCTCCTTTTATTCCGTTAATTTTTTTAAATATTTCATTTAAGCAAATTAATCTACCATATGATCATGGAATTTTGGAATCATCATGTCACAAGCATAACGACCTTTATTTATAATATATAATAATATATAGTATAGATATATATATATAATATAGTAATACTAACCCATCCAATTCTCTAAATAAAATACCTAATTATATTACAGCAGTACTTATCACATTTGAAAAAATAGTTAAATATATACCATCATTCTCTAATAAAATACTAATTATATTACACAGTACTTATCACATTTGAAAAAATAGTTTATTCAAAAAATATTTATCATATTTGTGATTATAAAAAGTAATAAATCTCTTTTTTCCCATATTTATCATGATCAATAATTATTGTTTTAATTTTTAATATTTTTTTAGAAAATTAGTATTAAATTAAGTGAGATATAGTCAATTTACTCAATAATTTATTGTAATTTAGATCAATTTAATAATTTTATTAAGAGACGTAAAATGTTAAATGTGACAAGTATTATAAAATAGAAATAACTTTTAATCCGTTAATAATTCATAATTAACAATTAACAACAAATTAAAAGAAGCCGCTAAAAGAGACCTTAAAGTAAAATATATTTAGGGGCTCTTTCTTCTAAGGTATGAAATTCAAAACCCTTTTTTCACTTTTATTTTTTATTTTTTAGTTCATGTGATGTCAGATAAATTCAAACAATATATAAGCTAATATTTATCTATTAATTAATCAAAATTTTAAATTATACTCCATATGTGAAAAATATATGAAAAGATTAATCAGACTATTTGAATTTTTCGTCAATTTCAAATTATAATTAATAAATATTACTATTATTATAATAAGTATCAGCTAAATACTTAATTTTATTATTCAAAATTTTTTATAATACATAATAATATATGAAAATAATTATACTATTAACAGTAATTTTACATTTAAATAGCAACCATCACCTACTAGATTAAATGAATTACTGAATAAATCTAATTTAAATTAATATATTAACAATTAATAGAGATTAAAATGAATGGTTTTAGACATGTTTGATTATATTGTATTAATAAATAACGCGTTGTGTTAAGTATTAATCTAGAAGTTGAAATAAATAATCTATTTTCCTGCATTTAAGGTATTCTGTCAATTTATGCATCCAACATGGGATACATTTTTAAGTATTTTTTGTTGTATGATTGGAATATAGTCTCTTACTCCCAACGTTACGTTCTGTAATTGTTTTCTTTGAGGTTTGTCTTGTTTGTAATAAAAATAAACAAAACGATAATTTCATTTTTAATATATTTTTTAGATATATTCTGCATTGTATGTTTGGCTGCCCGTAATTGCAACACCATGCAAATATGACGGTATTTTTAATATTCTAAAATTAAATAGTTAATTAATTTATAATTTTTTAAATCTCTTATTATATGACACAATAATTATTTTTTAGTTCATAATTGATTTAGTCCATATATATGTGAACCATATTTCGATTATTTTTTATTATTCCTTAATTTTGTAATAAATTAATACATGAAAGTATCAATGTTTTGAACTTACTTCTTTACTAATTTCATTATAGTATTATAAAAAGATTGTAAATTGATTAATCATTCTAGCATTAAATATATTTTATACGATAAATAAAAGATTAACCAATTTAACCCTTCTCCCCTAAAATAAGTTTTTGTGATAATTAATATTTAATAACTTGAGTGAAATTCAATAATAATAAATAATACAATGACTTAGAACTAATCTACAAATAATCCTAATTAATTAATAAGCAAACCTAATGTGGGATAAATAAATTAAATTAAAGGATATAATACCTGGCTACTTAACAGCATCACTAATGATGTTATCCTCTACCTAATTCCGATATGTGTTCATTAGATTATTAATTAAATTCTATTACATCTTACACAAGATTTTTTTTTTTTAAATATTAGTCATTAAAAAAAAAGGTGTCTAAAAGGAAACGTTAATGGGTCATGGTAGCGCACCTAAAATGATAGATTAATAATTAATTTATATGAATAAAATCATATTCTTCATGTCGTGCTATCCTTCTGAAAATTGATTGGATTTTTAAGGATTTTTTATTAAAAAAAAGGGTGATTTTAAGAATTTGACCAAAAGGGATATGAACAATAAGATGTAGACAGGAAAGAACACATATGTCTGAAAAAACCAAGAAAGAAAAAATAATAAAAAAATTAAAATTATTTCTAGCTCCAGCTAATGATGTTAGTTGCAAGAGAAATAAAATTTACATATGTATTAAAGGTCAAATTTATATTTTAAGATCATTTAAGGAAAAATATTAATATAAGACTTTATTGTTAATAAAAATGAAGAACTAATAAATTTACATATGCACTTTTTTTTTTTACTTCCACATGAGATGTCATGACTTATGGTTTTATCATCTGAAATCTGAATTAAGAATTGTTGGTGGAAATCCGGCATTTTCCTTAACTTATTATGTTTTGTTGCTACATTTTTAACGTTAATCAAACGAATTTAATATTTGGATTAGCAATTGAAATACAAACATAATAAAGTATCTCTGTTTAACAATTAGATAAAAAATCAATTCCTTTCAAAGCTGAATAATTATATTAAAAACGGTTTTTAAAATATCAACTCTAAAATTCAATTATAAAATCATCAGACTAAATTATTTTGATTCACATTTGATTAAATAATGTCCCGTGAAAAGAGTACGAAATGACACTCGTATTAAAAACATTAAACATCTGAAAAAGAAAAAAAAAAAGGTGCGGAGATAGGAGAGGAAGGGCTGCTCGAGAAGCACCGTGGCGGGCTGGGCGGAGGAAGCATGCAAGGGCGGTGGAGATCTTCTAGAAGCGATATTAAAGGCCGCGAGCAATTATAAATGAAGAATGGAGCTGGATCAAGTTGTCATTTGTCACGTTTTATTTATTTATTTATTTTTGTGAAGTGGTGACGTGGTGTAATATATAAATACGAGAATATTAATTGTATGCCATGACTTAATTATGATATATACATCCTTTCCAAGAATTTCATCTACCAATGTTACAAATAATGCCACAATCAGTCATTTCTTTTATAGGAAAACAATATTGTGTTTATCTTTAAATTATTTTTTTTATCAATTTAATCCTAATGCATGATAAAACAACAACTCGACTTAATATTATCTATTATTTTTAAAATTTTAATCTCGATATACATAAATTTGATTCTAGAAATATTTAAATTTGAAAAATTATATATATTATTTATTTATACAGTAAATATATGTATATCTCTATAAAATCACATTAATTTTTTATTTTTTATTTTTATATGCAATATCATTCAAATTTAGCCGTATCTTCATTAATTGGTGAAAGTCGTTTTGGTTTATATACTGAAGCAAAGGAACTGAGCTAACAAAATATCTAACGAACTGACACCTGTACAAATGCCAAACCGATGGGTTCTTTCTCGAATAAATATCAGCTCACCAAAACTCTCCGTTTCACTTAATTACATCGACAGTTGAAGGGCTACCGTTTTGTTCAGTCCGTACCGTTTCATTCAGTTTGGTTTTATCCTTCAATATATTAACTAATTAATTTGAAGCATTCAACTTTTTTTTTTTGAACTTTGAAGCATTCAACTATTGAAATAACAATTTCTATGACAAAAAAAAAAAAAAAAAAATTTAAGCCAATCAAGTCTTATTTTTTTGAAACTTTTGAAGCATGTCAACTAGTTGAAATAAAGAACAATTTTCTATGACCAAAAAAGAAAGAAAAAAAAAGAAAAAAAAAAAAAAAAAAAAGAATAGAAACTATTAGATTGACCGTTAAATTAAAATATTTTGTTCAGTCCGTATCGTTACTCTCGCAATAACGTCACCTTGCTTTTAAAATATCAATATTCTAAAATCAAAGGAGAAATAAAATTCAGCAATATTATATTTAGTGATTTAGACCAAAAAGTATATTAAGATCATGACATATATTATTTTTCATATATTTACGGTTATATTTTAAGTTGTTTGGTAGAAAAATTAATTCAATTTAATTTTTTAAAAAAGTCAGATAAGAAAAGTGAATATTTTTATGGAAAAGAAAAGTGAAATATTTTGAAAAAACAAATAGTCAACAAACCTATTTTTTACTAATTGAACAAAGTCCTAAACGACTATCTCAACCATTATCTATTTTTTTTTAAAAAAAAATAACCATTATCTATGTTTATACTATAAAAGAGGAAATAAGGAGAATAATAAAATTTTTTAAATATCATTAAAGAAATTTAAGATATTCAAAATATCTTTAATTATGACTAATAAAAAATTATAGCTTAACACAAATATATAATACTTGAATAATTAATATATAATGGATAATTATGAATTTTAAAATTTGAAATTTTATAGAATTTTTTTGTTTGTTTTCAAAATTTTATTTATAATTAATTAATAACTAATATATAAATGCATAATTATAACTTTTAAATTTTTGATATATATATATTAATATCCCTTAGTTCATCTAATCAAATATATTTAATTAATTTATTTTAAATCATCTAAATTTTTTTTATTTAATTTGTATATTTAAAATTTTATAGTATTGAGTGATGGAAAATTCTAACTAAATATATTGTCAGGTTATCTATATATTTACTATTAGGCCATGATGTGCATTATAATTATAATTAGTGCTTGATTATTGTATAAATGGACCATTTCATAAGTAAGTGCTCAGTCACAATCACTTTTTTTTATGTAAATAAGGAGAGCTAAAGACTCAGCACACAAAAAAAGACTGAAACAATACATTTATAAAGAAAGTAACTCCACAATGTCTTGAAATGGAATAACTCTTAGCAGAATGAGAACCAAAAGAAAGAGAGATGACAAAATGAGCCAGCAAATCATTTCTGAATTTTAATTTGTGACTTAAAAATATCTAAATTTATAAAAGTGTACTACTAATATGACTTTTACCAAAATAATTAATTTCAAGTTACTGAACATGTTCTAATAGGCCAAAAAACCATGTTGGCATTAATTATATTTAAAAAAATCAAAAAATCTGAAATTTTTTTTAGCCTCAAATAAATCTGCATCTAAAAGCTGAGCAACACACCAGGATGCTAATCATAAAACATCTGAACTCCAAACAACTGACAATCCGCGTGAGTAGCTAAATAATCCGCAACTGTATTCACCTTACAATTAATTTCGATCCCAAAAATCTTCCGCTCTTTTTTTTAAGTACTCATTCCGTTCCATTTTAATAGCTATAAATGTGCATTTTTTATTTTTCCACTTTAAGTGCTCATTTATAATTTTGAGAGTATATTAATTTTTTTTTTAAGTTTATCTATATTTATTAGGTGGTTTGTAGCAAATTTAATTGGGGAGCTCTTAATATATATTTAGAAAATTAATATATTCTAATTATTTTCTTAATCCTTGTGAAAAAGCCAAATGTTGCTATTAAGGTGAACAATGAGTAATTCTTTTCACTTCTCAACCAGATTCCTGACTCGTAATGCTGCTGGAGCATCTCCTAAAATTAAACCATAAGCAAGTTGAGAATCCACCTGCACCATGAGCCGCGCCAACCTCTATCCCAACCAAGCAATTTGGAGTGCATAAACTATATCCCGCAAGCCCCTGTCTTCTGTACTACCACGTTTGGAACTTCTATCTGTATTGATAATATTATCTTGTATCTCTCCTGCATCTTTGTCAAATATATATATATATATAATTACATACAATAATCTTAGCATCTATTAGTAATTTAATGATATATTTTTAATAGTTAGAATAATAGAGTAATCGTATCAATAATTCAAGGTAAATGAAGTGGGATTGCATTAATTGTTAATACAAATTTGTACATGTTAGTAGCCAATGAGTAGTCATAAAATTAAATGCTAAATGCCAAAACTTGGATGATAAGTCTCCATCCATCTTTTATCTCTTGAAGAAGTTTTTCTCACAACCAAAAGATGCTAACATAAAAACTGATACACATGATATGGGATTTACATTTTACAACAGTAAACGTATCCACGCCTCCAACAATCCACATGCTTGAAAGCAATCCCCTGGAATTAGACCATGTTCGGTGACCTTTTATATAATCTTTTGATTTGATCTAATGTTATTTTTATTATTTATAGTGTTAGATAACATAACGTTTAGAACAGTTAGTCTTTATTTCTCATCATCAGCAATCGTTGATTCATTCACGAGTTGTTAGATCAGAGGACAATAATTCATTATCCTTGGATTCCTTATATGTTTTTCAATTGTCAATTCATAATACCACTAATACAAAATTGAGTAGTAACGACCAATCTGGTCGTCATTCCAACAGAACGTTACCCTATCTTGTGTCGTTTGATTGATTTTGGTCAGGAAGTATTGGAGCAGTAAGCAAAGGAAATAGAATGGAATTCTGAAGTGAAGTAAAGAAAATGTAATTTCAGGAAATATAGCAATTACAAACTTACAGTAGCTTTGCAGCTTCTACTTGTATACAAGTAACTAAATAAAAGCTTGCACAGTTACTACTAATACAAGATATTCAAAAATCAAATACAATAAATCAAATATACAAGAACTTAACAAGTCTCTTCTTCTCTACTTTGTCATTTTGTTGACAATTATGCTTAGCAAATCTCTATATGCTTGGCAAATCTCTACCTCCTTTGGAAATTGAATGCCTTGATCGAAATTGCGAAAATAAATGCGAAGAGCACAGTGATTCCAACAATTACACCTGCAACTGCTCCAAGAAAATCATGTTTCATACCATAGGATGACTTTAGAAACTCAGCCACAGTTTGACCATTGCCGTCTTCAAGTATAGTATGTACATCACCAAACTGTGATGCGATTAGTCCATACAAGGTCCAGGCTATCGGACATGCCCAGTAGTACCATCTCCACCACACGGGCATACGCTGTTAAAGAGCAAGAAGAATAAAAGTTAAAGAGCCGGATGATTATGGATTAAAGAAACCAAAATCATAAGTTGCAGAAGACTTACAGGTCGGGGAACAATGAATCCTGCAAATATATTCCATATTGAATAGAATGCTGAGGAGACTATGGCTGCAATGTGGTGGTTTGGCGTGACAGCGACAGTCATCATTCCGTAGAAGGTGAAGTACAGCAATGTGAAGTACAGCAAGAATAGATACCAGAAGAACTTGGCAGCGGTCCATTCAAATGCAATCATTGAATATGTAATAAGACTGTATGCTACAGATTGAGCGAAAACGTATGGAAGCTCAATCAAGGCCTGCAAGAAACAAAAATTGCATTCAGAGTAATGGAAATATACACAAACAATATTTATATGAACTAATTGTATATAATAAATGTAAATTCATAAAAAGTTTTTACCTGTGCATATGCATAGGGCATGGCAGAATACAGTCCAGCAGCTCTCTCTCTATAAAAGACAGTTCTTTCAATTGCAACTACAGGCTGCACACTACTTGCATTTTGCACACCGAGGAAGAAAGTAGCTGCATATAATGCACCCATTGCATTCGCAAGATCTTGTTGCCTAGTCCTGGAGTTGAAGAAATGAGAATAGATAAGTAGCAAGAAATAGAGGGAAACTTTATTGGAAATCAAAGTTTATTAGATTGTTTCATTTCTGCCATATAGGACTTACACTGTGGAGCCAATGTCCCAGAAAATTGTCCCGAACATCAAGGCGACAAAGGTTGTGAACCAAAATCTTACAGCTGTGTATGGTGGATTTCGCCAGTATGACCATTGTTGCTTCCATAAGCAAGCAAGAGTTTGAGTGAAAAAGGATGTTGCGTATTGTGTGGGGAAATAGAGGTCCTTTGTACCAGGAGCAGGCTTGCTTAGTTCCTGAATCATTGCCTTGTTTCTCCTGAATTCGTGCCACGGATTAGCAACAAATTTAAGAACAAATAATCTTTTAGATTCTTAAAGTAACTGCTTTATATAACCCTTGTTAGAACATATTGGCACAATGAATGATCTAGTTTATAAGGAGAAAATAAACACCTGTAAAGATCAGACTTCTTGTAAAGATCAGTAAAATCAACCCCCAAAGCTAACTCTTGTGCTGGAGTGGTAACTTCCAACATCCAAGTTGCTGGGTTGTAGCCATCTGTAATTTTGCTAACTCCTTCAATTCCCTGGATAAAAGAAACGACAATTGAATTATGTATCATGAATGTTATAAGAACAAGGTTCCTAAGCTATGTATCAATTTGATCACTGCGTTAAAAATACCTCAAAATAATTAACCAAATGGGTAGAATGGCGACCCAATGGCCCAACATATATCTCTTCACCTCCTCTCTTCATCAGGAATAACTGCAATGCCACAATTGAATACATCAAACTTATATCTTGTAAAATAACAAAGTAATTTATGTATTATATAATATTTTTAACATTTCCTACCTCATCAAAGGCTTCAAATATGTCAATGCTTGGCTGATGAATGGTGCAGACCACTGTTCTTCCTGTATCCACAGTGTTTCTAACCGTTCTCATGACAATGGCAGCAGCTCTTGCATCTAGCCCTGAAGTTGGTTCATCCATGAATATAATTGAGGGGTTTGCCACCAACTCTACTGCTATGGTTAGACGTTTCCGCTGCTCTGTGGTTAGACCAGTCAAACCAGGTAACCCAACTAGTGAGTTCCTCAATGGATTCAACTCCACAAGCTCCATGACTTCCTCAACAAACATCTGCAACAAAGTAGTGTAATATGAAGTTAAGGATGTGGTTGTACTAGAACTCTTTTACAAGGAGTTTTGAACTTGACAAGAAGGGTTCGTATAAGGTAAAAGTGCCTTTTGAACTAGGTGAGGATAAATAATTTGATTGAGGTTGACATATACATAAGCTACTAAACAAGCACAGTCGTATGATAACAAACTTTCAATTCTTACCTTTCTGGTGTCAGCATCAACATCAGGGGGTAGACGAAGCCAAGCTGAGAAGACTAACGATTCATAAACAGTAACATTTGGAGAGTGGATGTCATTTTGCTCACAGTATCCTGAAATTCTAGCAAAGGTTTCTTGCTTTTTTGGGTATCCAGAGATTGTGATATCCCCCTCGATATATCCACCAGTTTTCCTACCAGCCAACACATCCATAAGAGTGGTTTTACCAGCTCCACTAACACCCATTAAAGCTGTGAGAACACCTGGCCTAAAAGCACCACTGACACCCTTCAAGAGCACCAATTTATCTTCAAGGACACCCTGACTTTTCATTTCCTGTAAAATTCAATCAAACAAGATGAGAGTTCATCCACTATCATTCTTGTAACCACATCACATTTAACAGATCGACACCCACAATACCTGTGGCATGTCAACTGAGTAGACAACGTTATCAAAGGTGAGGGAATGTGGTTCAAATGGAAGAACCATTCCCCTCTTCTTGTTGTTTGGCTCATCAATTCCACTTG
Organism: Jatropha curcas; assembly: GCF_014843425.1. The sequence continues at coordinate 24,147,430 of NW_023590789.1, forward strand.
TTCCAGTATCTGCATTTAAATTGAATATTGATTAGTACCTAATAGGAAGTTAGGAACATAAGAGATGACTTGATACGAACATATTATCAATGACTCTGTTACCTGTTCTGTGACTGCCTTCAATTTGCGATAACTGAATGGCTCCTCCAGGTCTGACACTTGATTCAGGCTCATCAGATATAACTGCCTGAGGCTTGTCAAATTCTGCCAGACAGTAATGGAAAATATCAAAAGCTACCATTATCAGAAATCATGAGATTGAGACGGTTGTGATACTCACCGTCAAAGACAGCAAGAGCGATTGCATAAAGGATGTTGAAGACGAACATAAACCCAACTTGTGCCCCTACTCCAATCCAATACCAATGTGCATCTGTAAAGAACCCACGGCTTTTCAGAACTTGAACTCCTAGTGTTTCGTTAGTGCTTGAGCCTTCAGGAATCTGTAATTTGTAAAATAAGTTCAGTTATCAGTTGATTATGGAGAGGTAAAAAGCATAAATATAGACAAAGGCTAGCTGAAGGAAATTACATGACTCCAACTGTGCCCAAGGAACTCATTAACAACTATTGCATTCTGCCCATACATCAGTGGTGATATCCAGTAACCCCATATCCACCATTTCTTAATGTCCTCTGTTCCAAAAAACAAGAAAAAAAAAAGATGTATTTCAGGTTTGATGTTAGAAAGTTTTAATCTATAAAGCACTCTTTGTGAACAAATTATACCTCTTGACAGGACAAAACCACCCAAAGCAAAAAGAGTAAGCAGTGCAAATGAACCAAAGGTGTTAGCAACAATCATATTCCTTCCAATTGAAGCGATTAACCGAAATAGACCAGAGGCCATTTGATTGACTAGCAACAGAAGTAAGTATTGCTTAAATAGCCTGCAGGAGATGCAACATATTTTTGAATCAACTGGAAATGAGCAGATATCAAATAATATAAGCTACAAAGTTATTCGTCTCGTCTCTTACCTTCCAACATTGGGATCAAATCCAATAACATAATATGTGAGGGCAACCCAAACGGCAACTTCCACAAATGAGATAGGAATTTTAAGAACCCATGAAGGTAGAGCATATGCCCATGCAGGAAAGAATCGGAAGTCCCTTTGCTTGTAGAATACAGGAAGCTTTGCAATGGTCATAGACAGTTCTGACATGCCATTAAACATGATTAGGGTCGCGGCGAAGAACAATGCACCCGTGTAAATCCCTCCATCAGTGACATCATTGTGTTTCATCTCAGTCCTAAAGAAGAGTGTCATGCTAACGATTGCCATCATCACAAGCTGGTTGCAGAAAGTATAGTGAAAACACATTAATTCACATGTAAAATTTGAGAACTGAAAATATTGCAAGTATAATGAAAATCCAATTGATAATTACTTGGAATAACTTGAAGTAGTAGACGAATGAGTTCCTTTTCATGAGTAAGTATTCTCTTGAAAAATTTGCTTTAAGCAGCTCCATCTTTCCAACACCATAGGGTCTGGTTGACAAAGCAGCTGGGTGGCTCTTGGTCCTATCATATGGAGTTGAAAGATCTTCTGCGATTTTTCGACCCACTTCAAATGATTGAAATGCCTCAGCAAATTCGTTCACTTCGACATATCTGTAAGGCTGATTTTTGCGTGCCCAATACTGTTGCTGATCTTTTTTAGATGTAACCTGCAAAGAATTCATCATTTAACAGGTTATGGGACTGCACATTTAATAATCCCCTTAAAGAAGACATTATTACAAAACCAAAGAAAGAATTACTTCTTGCAAGAAGTCAGCAACGCCTTTTCTGTCAGGACATTTGAACCCCATATGTTCAAAAAACTCAAGGACACGCTCTCTAGGTCCATGGTACACAATCTGGCCATCTGATATTAGAATAATATCATCAAAGAGGTTATAGGTCTCCGGTGCTGGCTGAAGGAGGGAGATGACAGCAGTTCCATTAAGAATGTGAATTGATTGCCTCAGTGAGTTCACAATCTGGTAAGTTGTTGAGCTGTCCAAGCCAGTGGAAATCTCATCCATAAACAATGCCTTTGCTGGTCCAACAAGCATTTCACCTGCAATTGGATTGTTGAAGAATTTCATACACGTGGTTGAAAGGGCAAATAATAGAAATAGACTAATGGAGGTTGTCTCATTTACCTGTTGTAACACGTTTCCTTTGCCCTCCTGAGATACCCCTTATCATTTCATTCCCTACAAGAGTATCTGCGCAGACCTCCAATCCTAATATCTGAAAATTTTAAGAGATAAATGAATTGAGAAATTTATCAGATATTGTATCTAAACAATTATTTTTAAAAGATCTATGATGATTAAAAATAATTCAAGGTGATAATAACCTTCAAAACATAATCTGTGACCACACTAGTCTCCTGACCTTCTGTTGCTGCTGCCTGTGATGCCAAAGATGACAGTAAATAGAAATTAATTGCTATCAATCAAATTTATTCTGTTACAGAAACTCTTCTACTGTAATTATAACCATCATAAAACAGAAACACCACTTCAACCAAGTGATCACTAAGAATAGATAAAAATCTACATTGACATGGCAGGTGCCAATATAAAAAACAGGGAATATGGTTTGAAGACATTGATCTATTTGTTAGGCCAGTGTCTGTCTAGGGTGTGAGGAAAATTATGTTTTATGCTTCTCCTAACAATTCTTTTCCATTATTAGTAACTTCCCTCACCTTCATGAAGACATCAATGTCAGGATCAGGCTTAATATTTGCTGCCTTTTCTCTTCTTGACAACTCTGCTAACATTTCTGCAAATCACAAAAACAAATTGTCATGCTTATATTTTGTACAAGTCACCTGAATACCTCATGAAACTAGTTCTGCAATGTGATCTAACCATGTTGGGTTCCAACTCCTTGGCATCTGGCAGAAAATGCCAAAGTTTCTCTTACAGTCATTTCTCCAATATGGAGATCCTGTTGACTGATATAGGCAGCTGTTCTTTGAGGAACAAATTCATTCAGTGTATGACCATTATAAGTCACAGAACCAGAAACCTGCAAGAAAAATTCAACATAAGGAAACAATAAAAGCAAAATTATCAAGTAAAATATAAAGCTGAAAGAGTTTTTATCTCTACCTTTAAAGAAGGATCAAGCTTTCCAGCTAGTGCCAACAAGAGTGTGGTCTTTCCAGAACTCGGAGGACCCAAAAGCAAAGTCAGTCTGCAAAACATACATATCAAAAAGATTAAAAACAGATACCGAATATTTTTCCTTCAATTTAGAAAACTGGAAAGTGCAAGAAATCAGATGTTCAGATCTTATGCCCATCTCACCTTGATGGCTTGATAACTCCACTAACATCTTTAAGGATGGTCAATGGTCTCTTTCTACTTGGAAAGATAGGAATAAAACGCAGAAGGCCCTTCAAAATCAAAGGGAAAGTTAGCTTATGAGAACATCATACAAAAACTGAATAAGAACAGTTACTGACTCTATATATTTTCAACCGCTTACCTCTATCGCACCAACAGTGGCGTTAATGAACGTCGGCAAAGCACGACTACTTCCTACGAAGGCTTCTGCTTCAATATTTAGATGCTCATATCTAACTTCGATTGTTGGAACTTCAATTCCAACCCTAACATACAAAGAGACCAAAAGAAAATTGAGGCCAAATATACAAGAAAATAAGAAACCTCAACAAATAAAACAGAGCTCCTCTGCGCAGCAGCTAACGATGAAATATCCATATGGCAGTTCTTGTATGTCGAAAACCACTTTCTATAATAAATCTTTTGTTCTTTCTTACGTTTTATCAAACATAAAACTCGTAACATGAAGAAAATAATATTTACCTATCAATTCGATTCTTGAGCTTTAACAAGAACTTCTCATTATCTTCTTCAGCAACTCTGATCAATCTCTCAATCAAAGTTTTCCTTTCTTGTAATCCAAGATTATCTACATCAATCTCATTAGCTCCACCTTTAGAAGCACTAACCAGTATACCTTTCCTAAGACGATCATAGGTAGGTAACTTTTCAAGAGCAGCCCATTTAAGAGCCTCCTCATCGTCTTCTTCTCTTGAAGATCTTGAAAAAACCTCCAGCCCATTATTCCTCCAACCCGAAGAGCTTCCTCTTCGTAAACTAGCACTTGCTCTGTAATGGTCCGTCCCCTCCATTAAGAAGAACTTCAATAACTACAACAAAATTTTAAAAACCCACCAAAACCCAAATCTTGTTTCTCAATTCTGTCTTGATTTAAAAATATGAATCAAAGAAACACCAAAATTTCAAGTTCTTGAGCTTGAACAGGCAAAACTGTGGAAATGGGTTTCTTAGTAAAACTGAGTTGAAGAAAGTTAGAATGGAGGGATGGCTTTTATAAGGTAATAGGAGAAGCAGAGTATTGACTGGCGGCTTTATTATTAACATTCAAACTTGGTAGATTATGTTGTTCTTTAAAATATTTTGACCAAATTATTGAAAAGAAAAAAAAAAAAAAAAGAAAAGGAAAAGTCTAACAAAATTTTCATTTTCCGGTCTCCACGCTATCTGGAATATGAGAAAGCTGTCCTGCTTGTTAAGGCCGCCTTGCATTGTCTTATCTTTGACAGTTAGCCGTTCTAACAGCACGGTGGATGTGGAAATTAAATGGATAATATTATTATTATATTCGTTCTATACGTCAGGTTTGAAACCAGGGTCCAGGAGGCTGCCTGGCATTAGGATTTTTTTTTAATATTTCAGATATTTTTATATAAAACAAAAACATTATAATAAAAAAATATTATTTTCGCAATTATTGATTCCTTTTCTTTTTAATATTATAAAATATAACTAAATAAATAAAAAGATAGATTTTTAGTATATTGATAGCACATGAAAGCATAATTAGAATAACACACTATGATTATAATATATGTAGTGATTGAATGTTTTATTAATTTTTTAAATTGCACATGATTTGAAGTGTAATAATGCAGAATAAACCTGTGTGTACATGTAACAAATTTTTATTTAGATGTTGGAAAAATGAGTTAAATGTGTCAAAATGTATCCTTATAAAAATAATATTTCCTTTAATATATTTTCGTTAGTCTTTTCATTAATGTGAGGAACGAAAGATAATAAGATAATTAATTTAATGTGATATTTTGGCCCTTTGCGCACTCAATGAATAAAAAAAATATTAATGGTGTATATATTTAAAATTATGAATTGCTTTATTTATTCAATATTTAATTAATGGTAATAGTAGTAAATTTGGACTTTACATAGGGTAGAATAGAAAACTCTATATATATTACTATCTTTTAAAAGAGAAAATAAAACTATAATTTATTATAAATGGCAAATGAGCCTATTTTTATATTGACAAATAGAGTATGATATTTTGTGAAATAGAAAACCAATTTTTTTGTAATTAAGCATAGTATTATTGAAAAAAAAAAGTAAATCATTTTTAAATTCCAAAATTTTTTTTTAAATATTATTATCATTTAATCAAATAGTATTGCATAAATATTAAATAAGCCTTAAAAAATTTATTAGAGTGAATTATTGAGCAATTTTTTTTTTTATCTTCTACCAGACAGTTAATTAGTTGATAGTAACTGAAGAGGGGTTTAAACTTCTAACCTGCAATAAATAAGTTTAAATAATTTTTAGTCTGCTGTCATTTTTATCCAAAGATTTAGGAAACTATATTGACCATATGGAAGTTTAGGGGATAAATGTATTAAAAATTAATTCTTGCTTTCCATTATATAATTAAATAAATAGCTTGTTTTAAGTTTCTTTGAATTGCAAAAACTATGTAATTACATAATTAATAAATAGTGGAACTTTCTGTTGGATGTGCCTAATTAACCAAATCATTGATTAAATCAACCATCTAGAAGTGCAATTTTTATTATTTGAGTGGAACTATCTAGAAATGCTTGAATGAGGGACTTCAAATTAACTTAATTACAACCTAAGGACTAAATCAAATGAAGGGTTTATAATTATTACCTCCGTTCTATTTTTATCTATGCTTTTTGGAAATTATTTCACTTTGAAAAAATTAAATAGTATTAATTAATTTTTCCAACTTCGTTCTTTTCTTTACGAAATACAATAACTATTATTTATAATTTTCTAAAACCTATTTGATCACCTATTTTTTTTTTTTTTCTTAATTTTGGTGGCAGGTTAACTAAGAGAAAATTATTGATATTAGAACAATTAAATGAAATTAAGGGTAATTCAAACAATTAAAAAAATATTTTATCATAATTTAAGTGATAAAATTACCTATTTAATTACCATGCAAAGGCTAAAAGCGACATAGAGAGGTAAAACCATTAATTTAATTTTCTAAATCTCAAAACAAAAGGAAAAAGGTCAACGCATGCGTAGAAGAAATGAAAATGAAAATGCAAGCAAAGAAAGAAGAAATGATGTTGCCGGGAAATAGAGAATCAATGTTTCATTTCATTCAATCTCCAAGATTTACGTTTCCTTCAAATACTTAATATTAATTAATTAATATATATTAATATTATTATAATTGACTCGGAATTTTCTCCAACTACATTTTCTACTAGCTACCTTTTCTATGCCTTCTAGATTCGCTACATGTGAATACGTAACTCGGTTAATAAAATATTGCTTTAATTAATTTTTATTTATATATATATTCCCACATGATTATTATTTTCTCTTCTCAGTTTCCATTGAGCGAAACATGTAAATTCACCATTATACATTTTATGAATTTTTTTTTTTGTAAAATATTCTAAATTTTAGGAGGATTTATTCATTTCACATCTGCTCAACGTTAGCAATAATAATTTTTAGAATTTTTAATTTCTAGATAAAATATTAATTTAATACATAGTTAATATAATTTTTCAATAATAACTTTTATATTTTTCAACTATCTATAATTGTTTAATTGATTTAATTCTGTAAGTTGGAATGGTTTTAATAGAATGAATTTGAAGTATTTAATAAATATAATTTAATAATTTTAAAACGTTTAATGAGTGAAAATAAAAATTGAGTACGCCGCAAAAAAATATTAACTAAATGTACAAGAAGAAAAATTTATACATGTGGCCATTTTTAATCTACTTAAAATAATATATTATTGATTACTCCAGCAGTTGAATGTACATAGAGGTCAGGCATTCAAAAATTAGCAACTTCCCCCCTTGAAAATTTTTTTGACATATAAGTAAAATTTTGTAAAAAAAATTCATTAATCGATATTTTAAAAAGAATTGAAAATGTGTCATTTTAGGGATTAGAATTGTTATTAAAAATATTTTTAGATTAAACATTTCTTTTGTGATAATTTAGTAATTATTAAATTGTGAATGTTAAATTATTACAGGAAAGTAGTTGTAAGTTAATTATAGGGATATAGAAATATGGAATAGGAATAAAATAGACAGACATGAGGTACATTTGATTGGGGATTCTTCGGACAAAAAAAAAAAAGATCCCCTTCTAGATGAAATATTATTATATCAGTATATAATAATTACTCCTTCTAGATATGGACAAGACAAAAGTTAAAACAAAAGCAAGAAATTAAAAAAAAAAAAAAAAGTAAAACCACTAGCAATTGCATTATTACACCTAAATTCATAAAATATGGAATAAATATAAAATATGAAACGATCAGCCACGTGACCCAATTAGCTGTTAGTATTATGCAATATAGTTATCTATATAGATCACTTTTGGACAAGTTGCTTAAAGGTGGGGTGTGGAAATTTGAAATTATATTACTTTATATTATAAGAAATTCTAACAAACTGTCTTTTTCCTTATCTTGTGAGCTATCACAGGAAGCTTCCTCTTTCTTTTTTTTTTTTTCTTTTTGTACAGTTTATACAGCACTATCTTTTAACTTAATGGACTTTATATAATTCTGCTTTCACCGTGTCAAATTCATTAAAAAAATTATTCTCGATAGAGCTTTTCTATATCCACAAAGATAAAATATTCGATTTTTTATTTGAAAAATTTGAGTTTTTTCCGCTCTATTAAACTCATTATAGAAGCTCATCTTTTAGTATACACATACAATATAAAATAGCATTAAAAAAGTAATTCAAATATATTATCTAATCATTATAAAATTTTTATAATAAAAATAACTCAAAAAATAAATTTAAAATTACCTCTTTTAAAAATTAATTAGATGACTTTCTATTTCCTTCTCTCTAAATAATTCTATTAATATTTAGGAATAAAGAGGTTAAAACTTAAATTAAAGTGAAGAATTAATGAATTTTGGACTGTATATAAATATCTGATTGGAAAATTAAGTAATTTATTTTGAATTAGTTGACCATGATGAGATGAATGGGTCTTTGTTCCTTCTTTGACTCAAAAAAAAAAATAATAAAAAAAAAATCCATGTCATATGCCAATTTTAGCAGTCCAAAACTCTACATGTATGTACGAATTTTCCTTTTACTGTGCTTCTAGAAGAACAAGAGCGTAAAGTCTTAGACAAGGGGGAGGAACCAACATGTTACTTACATGTGAACTCTAAATGTTATTAAGGATAGGATCATAATATGACGTCATAAATATAAATATAAAATAAAATAAAAAGATGCTAAAATTTTGGTTGATTAAAGAAATATATATACATGCATATGTTCAAAATGTGGGGCTATATAGGGATAACTACTTGACTGGCGTTCCATTTATATGGGCTCTTTCCTTTTCTTTCAAGTGCAAACCAATAACTTCTTAATTACCATGATCAGGTCAGGCCATACATTGCTTCTTCTTCTTCTTCTTCTTCTTCTTAAATATAAATATAAAATAAAATAAAAAGATGCTAAAATTTTGGTTGATTAAAGAAATATATATACATGCATATGTTCAAAATGTGGGGCTATATAGGGATAACTACTTGACTGGCGTTCCATTTATATGGGCTCTTTCCTTTTCTTTCAAGTGCAAACCAATAACTTCTTAATTACCATGATCAGGTCAGGCCATACATTGCTTCTTCTTCTTCTTCTTCTTCTTCTTCTTCTTCTTCAGTAATTATATATGTTTTTCTTTCTTTTTATTGTGTTTTTGTTCATAAGAATTCTGAGGAAAATATTAGAAAATTACATGTTAAACAAGTTACAAGTAGAGTTGCTATGCTATACTATTCAGAAAAGATGTATATGTATATACATATAGTAAAATTTTATTTTTTTTATATTAGATATGGTTTTTTTTTTTTCTAAACTCTAATTTTTGAAGATTAAACTTAAGCCTTAATAAAAAAAACTCAGAAAATGAAAATTGAATGATTTGGTTTTGTTATTAAAATGAACGTCAAGATTGCCTTATCCGTGACTTACATTAAATGGTATTGATGTATGATTGGTAGGGACTGATAAAAAGATGGACTTGGTCAAATTTGAGGTACCGGAAAAATACATACCATTGGAGAATTCAAACTTCAAAAGTAGCAAATAATATGAAAATCCCTTTCTAGAAGACACAATTTTTCAACTTCAACAAATAATAAGTCATTTCATTTCCGTTTGACAGTAAACCATTTTTTCATTTCCACTTTTTATTTCTTCTTTTCTATTCATTTTGTATGGAAAATCATTTATTTCTGTTATATTGTTAGTTTTCTGACTCAGGACTTAGTCACAAGTAATGCTCTTCGTCCCTCCCTATGAGTGCATTTAATGGAGATCAAAATCAAGAGTTATTTTCACATGCCAGCCTGCGTTGCTAACGGAACCACAATCAGTAGATAAAATAATAAAATTTAAAGGTGAATTTATGTTTCAGCCAATAAATTTTACTAAATTTTATAAAATTTTTTTACTTCTTTTCAATTTAGTATGAAAAAATATATATTTAATTCGTATTGATCTAATTTTTAAATTATTACTAAATCAAGTTTTACTATTTGTTAAAATAATTTTTATATTTCATATTTATTTATATCAATTGGGAAAAAGAATTATTAATAGACAAATTATCCTGTGGTGCCTATATTATAATCCAAAATGACAGTAACGGTTTCAATTATTTATATCAAGTCTTGTCATAAAAATATCTCACGCGTGGGGCCATAAGGGTAAGAAGTGTCAAAAACAAAAAAAATATTTGTCGAGAGTTCTAATGAACTTAAATAATACTGTTAATTATATAAGCCAGATAATTTAACTCTTACCTTATTAAATTAGTGAAAAATTTTATAATTAAAATGATTTAAACTCGAAATTTTTCATTCTTTGAATAAGTGAACCAGACACGTGTTTAGAGATGTGAATTTGATGATACACTGTTCAGAAAATTGATATTAGCAAAAAGGTTGAGAAATTGTAAATCATGTCCCATTCAATTCCTAATAGGTTAAAGAACATTAACCGTTGGTGAGGATGGAGTTTTATTGGTAGAGGCCTTGAAAAGATGAGAAAGAGGACAAAGAGAAAAAAGGCATAATCAAAACTCATGAAAACATATCTTGATTATTATATTTATATTAGATTATTTGAATCTAGATATTCTCATTATGAATGGATTCGGGTAGTCCAATCATATTTATTTTAATACTAATAAAAATAAATAGGTAGATAACAAGTAGAGTAATTGTCAATGCAATTACTGTTGTAGGGAAAATTGGCCTGCATGCATGCCCATGGTTTATTGTCTGCCGCCGGCGGAATGATTGATCGTGATGGATCATGGATGTGACAATGTTGATGGAAGCATTTTTGGCCGATACATATAAAAAATAGAGAATCATCTCCTCGAGCTCTAGCAGAATGGTTTTTCCAAAGATTCATCCCTATACTTTCGGTCCTTTTCTTTTCCTGTCAGATTATAGTTTTGGCTCAACCAAACAAAGCCTTCAAATATAGTTAATTGTATCTCTCTATCACTTCTTTTTTTCTTCTTTTTTTTTTTTTTTTTGTTTTGATATCCAATTAAATATTTTTAGATTAATATTAAGATAATATAATTTAGAAAGACCAATCCAACGGCATTCATGGCACGCATCACGCTCAATTATGTATTTAAAAATATTATAAAAATATGAATTCTACATTAAATGTCACACGTGTGGGCCATAAGATCAAGAAAGACTTTGTGTGTCAATTTGATGATACACTAGTATACAGAGAAATAATATTATAGCAATGGGTCTCTACTTCTAGCAAAATGGTTCTTAAACTAAAACCTTGTCGTTTTGCTGCTTTCCTTTCCTCTGAGATGATAGTTTTAGTTCAATCAACTAAAACCTTCAAATACAGTTACATATTACCTCTTAAGAGGGGGAGGATTCAAACATGGAGGTTGCAGTATATGCACTTATCACTAGGGTTTGGTATTTTAGATTAGTATATGCATTATCAAGACAATAGACAAATAAAACCAATATGTATAGCACAATTTATGTACTTTAAAAAAAGAATATGGGCACAGTAACACTGCACATATATCAAACAAGCTGCTCAAGCTTAGAACCTAATTTCCAAGCATATAGAAACAAATGACACTTGTTATTTACACATCTTTAATTTATTAACTTAAGTGTGAAAACCTGCCTTCACTCTTTCAAACAATTTCATATAAAAGTAACAAACTTCAACCTAATTAAGGGGGAAAAACAACAGAGTTCTCCAGAAAGCTATACTTTACAGACTAAACATCCATGACGCAAGAAAAACCTTGTATGCTCATCAGTTGGAAAAAATTCACATGGCGGGATGATCTTCCTCAACGATGGTCTTGAGCACACCATATATGATACAATATTAGCCTTTACATTATCACACCACTTCAAATTTATCTCCCTCAATCGCGTACAGTTTTGTACTACTTCTTTCACTCCTTTTGCTGTCACATTCAAGCAACCCTCCAAGTTCAAATGCGACAACCTCTGGCATCTCTTTGCAATAATGGCCAAAGCTTCATCGTCGATTGCCGGTCCTTGCACTTGCAAAACCTCCAACTTAGGAACTTTAAAGTTTATATCGAGATTCTTTATCCCCGTGCATCTGTTCATCTCCAAATTCCTAATCTCACTGCAATTTTTCAAAACTTCTTTGACCCCTTCTTCAGTAATAGTAGGGCAGTAGCTAATTTCAAGTAGTTGTAGATGAGGACAGCATAACGCAATATTTTTTAGACATTCATCACTTAAACTGTTATTTCCAGTCAATTTTAGAGATCTAATTCGGGGATTGATCACCAAATCTGTCGAAAATTCTTCCACCCCCAAGTTTGTTCTCTCCATTTTGACATCTTCCAAGCAATATTTTTTAGACATTCATCACTTAAACTGTTATTTCCAGTCAATTTTAGAGATCTAATTCGGGGATTGATCACCAAATCTGTCGAAAATTCTTCCACCCCCAAGTTTGTTCTCTCCATTTTGACATCTTCCAACAAGGGGCAGTTCTTTATAAGCGCAAACAAGGACAGACTAGTGAGCTTAGAACATAAACTAAGGTTTATAATGGACAAGTTACCAAGTAACTTCGACAACTCAATAATGGATTCATCGGTGAGAAAATTTGCCCCTTCAAGATCTAAGTACACAAGAAACTGACACCTATATAATAAACAAGAAATTCCAACAGCTGTAAAATTATAGCATTGAGAGATAGTCAGCTTCTTCAATGGAAGACAAGCTTCTCCAATCAAACATAGGAATTCATTGGAGATAAATGAATTAGAGACATGAAGCTCACATAAAGTCTTAGCATAACTAAATGATTCTTGAAAAAACGAATCTATATAAGGGATTCCAAGACTATCCAAAGAAATAGAACACAAATTACCACAATTGCGCATAATGACACTAATACCATTCTGGGTTAAGAAATCACAATCAAGAATCACAACCTCTCTTAATAAAGCGCAATTCGATGATAAAGACTGAAGAGATTTATCAGTAATGAAATGATTACCAGAAAGGTTAATCTTACACAGCCTATTCAGCTTCATCGCCAAATCAAAAATCCCTTCATCTGTTACAACCCCAGAAAAAGATGCCAAAGCCAAAGACCCATTTGGATTGAAACGAGAATAATACTGAGGAAAACTGATATCAAGGTCTTCAAGCAATGGAAAAGAATTCCCGATTACAAATAAATCACTATCTTGTAAAGATACAACCTTTGAGCAATTCAACTTTCTCAAATTCCTCATCCTCAATCCTAATTCTCTCACACCCATTAAAGGAAACAGGTTCTGTTTTGAGAAACTTAGGGTTTCGAGGTCTAACCCAGATTTAGAGATTTGATAAAGAAGGGAAAGGGAATTGAGGTCCGCCCTCGAAATTCACGAATTCATTCCTTTCAGATTCCGGAATCTACTGAGAAGACAGGGAGGAAAACGAATACCTGCAAGAAGAGATTTTAAGGTACCCGGCGGAGCTGATCGGTTGATTGAGAGGAATCGTTGTGGAGGACTAAAGAAAGGGATTTCGAAATAACGTTCGAAATAACGATGATGATCGAGCGAATTAAAAATCAATTCCCAGCATTCTTGGGGCAAATCCACGGATTTCTCTGCCATGTACTCGTTTGAAATTGAAATTGAGAATTTAGAAGAGAGAAAGAGAAAAAACAGAAAATTGGGAGGCGCACTGGCGGAGAGGGAGAGCAAGTGGAGAGTAGTGGATGTTTGTGCGTGCGTGGGCTCTACATCCTAACGGGTAACGGCTTTGATCTCAATTTGATCTAGATTCGTTAATCTGACTATTTCTGGATTCAAAAATTCAAATCAGATGAAGAAAAGGAATCATCAAGGAATCTTTTTTTTTTTTTTTTTTTTTTTTTTTTCAATTTAGTGTATTTTCATTTGCAGATTAATGTTTTTACTAGGCTTTATGCGAACCTTTTTTTTTTCAAATTACTTTTTTTTTTCAATTAATTGTTTGGTAAATGCATCGTAATAATATTTTAATATTTTAACAATATTTTTTTATTTTATTAAAAGTTAAATAAGTCTTAAATAATATTAAGAAGTATATAACAAGAATAATCCTTCAATTTCAATAATTTTCACCAAATAAATGAATTATAATTAGCGAGATTCAAATATAAAAACTTGTATTTCCATCATAAGTATATATTTATATATAGGGATGACAGTGAAATTCTGTATTTATAAATTTTCAAATCCATGTAATTTAAATGATTACGATACTTGCAAAATTTAATACAAATTTAAAGTCAATACACTTTACAAAATCCAGATCAACAATTGTTTTTTCTTTTTTCTTTTTCCCTTTAAATTATTTATTTGCAGCAAGTAATAATAAGTTCAATTCAGTTTCAGGGCTCATTATATATATATAGTTTTAACTGATTCAAATTATAGTTTTAATAAATATCGCTATAACAATTTGCACATTGCAAGTGAAGAATTATGATTTAAATTTAATCATTATAAACTAGTTCAGAGGTTAAATTTGTTGAAAATGTCAAATATGACTTTTTTCTATTTTAATCCTATCAACAAATATGCAGGTTCAGGAATCAAATTAGCTGAAAATGTCAAATATGATTTTTTTTTTAATATCTCTAAACAAAATTTAGTCATCATTCTATTCCTATCAACAAAAAAAAAAATATATATTAGTTTATGTTGTCGAAGGGAAATTGCATGTTTAGATTAATAAATTATAGGAAATAGCCATTGTCAATTAATTGGTTTTCCAATTTTAAAAGTAGTGTGTAAATGGTTAATATGGAAATTGTCAAAACTTGAGAGAAATATATATTTTTCCAACTTATACTTTGCTTTAGCTGTCATTCAATGACTGTGGGATGTTTAGTTATACTTTGCTACGTAGTAATTAAAGGAGAAAAAAAAGAAAGTAAATCTCAAAATAAAATAGAGAAAAGCTTATTTTAGGGTGAAAATAACAGACAGAAAAAAAAGTCACTTTGTAACAAACAGTTTTACAATACACCAAAGAAAGAGGCTTAATTATAAAACATAATTAGGAGATTAAATCACCGGGACGACTCTCCCGGATCGTCAACCACGTGTCACCAGGTCCACCTTTTCTTGAATCACGCGGAGGCACTCGAGATTAGCTGTTTACCCCATTTGTTTTTAGCAAATTCAAGTCAAGGGTTTGAACTTTGATCCAGTGAAAAAAAAAAAGACATGTGATAATTCTGAATTTAAACTGTTTTTTCACAAAATGACTCAAAAGACTCAGTTCTATCATGGTTTTACTTCCAAATTCTAAACTTAACACCAATTTTATATTGGTAAAATTAATTTTAAATGATGGAATTGATACTCACTTACCGCATAATCTTTAACAGACATGAAAAAAATTAATCACATCACACTTAATTGACATTTTTAATTTAAATATTACATTAAAAATATTTATAATTACATTACATTATGTTTTATTACCAACATTAGCTTAATATTTATATATATTATTTATTATATTATATATAAAGAGATAGATTTAGATTATAAAATCATTTCAAAAAACAAATCTTTATTTCCATGGATGGATTTATAGATTAAGTCTTGGAATCTAAAATATTCATTTGAATAGGAAAAATTTATTGTCTATGTACACTTGGGGCCACGCCAATAAATTTTTTTTTTTTTTAAAGAAAGTTACTGTTTTGTGCTTTTGTTCCTTGGTATACACTAAAAAATACATTTGTTTGAACCAAAATACTAGTTATAATTTGCTTGGTTTATAAGTGGATCTATATACCGGGTGTAGGTAAGTTTTTTCCTCAATTATATTTTATCTCTTTTTTTTTTTTTTCTCATTGCATAGTGAAAAACAACTTTATTTCAATAAATACTTATATATTCATAGACTTGATCTAGACAAGTCCATCTATCTAATATAATTAACAAGTTTGAATTATACGGACATTCAATCATGTTTTTCAATATCATAAACAAAATTGAAGTAACTGATACATATGCTAAATTAATTAAAAATAATTTTTTAATTCAAACGTAGGTAATTCTAACCATTTATTGGGAGAAAAAAAATAGTAATAATTTTTTAAAAAATTCTCCTAAAGTAACTATCAGGCTAGCTTGCATTGACCGTTGGGTGTGTACTCAAAGTTCTAAAGTCAACAAACTTAACATCATATTGCAATATTTCAACAAAAACTGATCTCTAGTTAAGGCCCAATGCTTGAAACT
Organism: Jatropha curcas; assembly: GCF_014843425.1. The sequence goes on from NW_023590789.1 coordinate 24,163,605, forward strand.
TTTAGAGTATATAATGGTGATGAAGGAATTGATATGCCGTGATTACTCCTCTTTTAATAGAAGAAAGTAATTGAAATGGCTAAAATGGCTTCCTATGCGATTTTAATAGAAGAAAGTAATTGAAATGGCTAAAATGGCTTCCTATGCGACCTCAATCATTTTCCTCATTTTGTTTGCATCTTATAATACTGCTATTGCTCGAACAACTCGAGTCCCCAAAGCCAGTAAGGCCCTCTTTTCTTTCTTCTACTTCTAGTTCTAGTTCTAGTTCTAGTAATAATACTGATATTTCCGTTTTGATGTAAAGATACTAAATATTCAAACCATCAATTTCTTATTTAGTGGTAGTTGCAGATGAAAATAAAGAGAACCTAAGGGTTACTGGAGAAAGTAAAACTGGAGTGGGCGATCGTGGTTCATCCGGTGGCGGACCAGGTGGCGGTGGGTGATATTTTATCATACATATAGAAAATAAGTGCACACGGTTTACAAGTTCCAAATTACAAATTTATGTTTGTCTCGTGTATGACTATATATATATATACATAAGCAATTGAAAATAAAGTGAGATAGATAATTAAATATATTTTGTCAAAATTATCATGATCTTGATAAAGGGTGTGTTTTATTGTATCTCTTCTGGTCTCATTTGTTATAATGTGAACTTTACTTGCATAGAAAATTTTTCAAAAAATAATGTTCTCTGGTCAACTCTTACAAATGATATATCTATAAAAACATATAAAAAATACATACATTGTGAATATGTGGGAGCAATAATATATCCATAACGGTAATATTCTTAATCAATTGTAAAAAAGAAATGATTGGAAAATCATTGTTAAATCATTGTTAGTGAATATTTCAATTCCAAAAAATAGGCAAAATTATCAAGAAAGTGAGAAATGTACAAATAGTTGAGCATCATATGAAATAGTCCACCTTATGATGCACGGACACGGAAACGGAAAAACAGGGAAATACGGAAACGGACACGGGAAATGACATTTTCAAAAATATAAGAAATAGAAATGTAGGAAAATGCGTAAATATAAAAAATATAGGGGTTTATTTGTAAAATTTAAAAATATAGGAATAAATATAAAAATAATTTAGAAAGAGTACGTTTAAAATTTTTAAAGGACAATTAACCACAGATAAAGTTTTCTAAAATTAAATTATTATATCATATCCCAAAGAAAGAAAAAAAAATGTTTATAAGTTCCATACTTAATAAAGAAAAAAGAAAACAAAATATTCGAATGTAAAAATGAAAAAAAATAATGAAATTCTGTTAAATTTGAAGTTTGAATATTTAAATTAGAAATAAGATTATTTGTCCTTTGCCAAATATGTTTTGCAAATCATCCAAATTTGATTTGGATTATAATTTTTTCCTTTAATGCAAGAAACATTTCCGAGGAGGGAGAAAAAAGGAGTCAAATTTTCAATATTTAATGAAACAGTTCGATAACGTTTCTAAAGCCATTTCTGTTTCCGAAAGCGAAAAACATCAAGCCTTTCGCGTGTTCGTGTATTTACAGCAGTCAAACATTCATATTATAATGTCAATAGTTAAGGAAAATCTAAAAAATTCAATTTAAGGCTAGCCACAGGGGAAATGACAGCATGTAAGAGAAGGAAGAAAAACTAAATACCATATGTTTCATTAGTTTATAGTAAATCTGCTTTAATTCTAATATATTTGTGGGAGCCTCTTCGATAATATTATTGCATTTTTTTGAATTTGTTATTGTTTTTTTTTTTTTTTTGGAAAGAACAACGTTAAATACTCTTGGACTAATCTCTCTTGAGAGTATTTGTGCATGCATGCATGCATATATAATCTATATCAATCTTAATTACTGATGTCCATTGTATTTTTATTATAAAGTTTAGCATGTTTAACGTTCTCTAAGTTATAAACTGAAAATTTTATTCACATAATAAATTATCCTAATTAAATGATTTAAAAAATAATTCTATTTAAAAAACCATTTCTCTTGCCTTGTTTAAAAAAAAAAAAAAAAAAAAAAAATCTCCTACCAACTCAGCGCTTCAACTGTCAGCAAATTTACTTTGTATTTTATATATTCAGTATAATAGATAGATGTGCTGAGAAACTTGATCATACATTAAATCATTGCCATCTGATCTTTTTTTTTTTTTTTTTTTTTTTTTTTTGTAATTCTATAAATTATTAAATCATGCATAGAAAATTGTTATGAATTCTCGGTTTCCTTAATGGTTTTATAGCTCAATTTTAAATGATGGACTTGATACTCACTCACCGCATAATTTTTAATAGACATCAAAAAATTAATCATATCAGATTTAATTGATATTTTTAATTTAAATATTACATTAAAAATATTTATAATTACATTACATTATGTTTTATTACCAACTCATTAAACATTACCGTAATATTTACATATATTATATATAAAGAGATAGATTTAGATTATAAAATCATTTGAAAAAAAAATCTTTATTTTCATTGATGGATTTATAGAGTAAGTCTTGGCAAATCTAATCTTCATTTGAATAGGAAAAATTTCTTGTCTACGTACACTTAGGGCCACGCCAATAAATTTTTTTTTTTTTTTAAAGTTACTGTTTTGTGCTTTTGTTTCTTGGTGTCCGCTAAAAAATACATTTATTTGAACCAAAATACTAGTTATAATTAATTTGGTTTATAAGTGTATTTATATACCGCATATAGGTAAGTCCTAATTCTCTCACACCCATTAAAGGAAAAAGGTTCTGTTTTGAGAAATTGAGGTTTTGATGTCTATTCCAGATTTAGAGATTTGATAAAGAAGGGAATTGAGGTTACCCTCGAATTCACGAATTTCAATTTCCTTCAGATTCCAGAATTTACTGAGAAGACATGTAAGGAAAGGAATTACCTAAAAGATATTGTTAAGATACATCGGAGCTGATCGGTGATTGAGAGGAATCGAATGGAAACTAAAGAGAGATATTCAAAATGACGATGATGATCGAGCGAATTGAAAATCAATTCTCAGCATTCTTCGGGCAAATCCACGGATTTCTCTGCCATGTACTACTCGTTTGAAATTTAAATTGAGAGAAAGAGAAAAAATAGAAAATTGGGAGGCGCACTGGCGGAGAGAGAGAGCAAGTGGAGAGTAACCAAAGGAAAGTAGATGTGTGTGCGTAGCTCTAGTCTCTCTTTGTTTATAATTAATTTTTAAATTTGTGAAAAATAATTTTTCTGTAAATTATTTACGAAAACAAACGTAACCATAGTCTCTCTTTGTTTATAATTAATGAAGTTTGTCTTAATTTTTTCAGAATTAACAAAGTTATCCTACTAGATTGTCTTAAACGAAAAGAAAATTGATCTTCAAAAATAAAATAGATAAATTAGGGTGAAAAAATAACTGCAAAATAAAAATTGAAGCAACATTATTTATAGTGCTTACAAAAATTAAGCCAACAATTTATGTGCTTACATAGGTTTTTTTTTTTTTTTTTTTTTTTTTTTTAAATTAGATAGAGGGTTACTTAACTCCAAAAAAAAAAAAAAAAAAAAAAAAAAAGCTTCGATTCGATGTTTTTATATAGTTTTTTATATAACAAAATACACAATATCGAACTTGTTAACCAAATATATTAACAACCAAAAAAATTTACTCTTTAAAATAATATATTTTCTTAATTCCACCGTTCTGATTTCTTTGAATTTTTTTTTCACCCTCCTATATGATTAAAAACGGTCTATAGCCGGAGTCTTGTATTGCCTTGTCCTTCGTTTTGAATCACATGGAGGCAACTGCGGTTTACGTTCTTCAAAAACCCTAAGCTTTTCTTTATTTTCATATGTGATTACCCAATAAATAAGAAATTAATTTCACTTGTCTCTCAAAAAAATAATTATAATTTTCTAATGAAATTAAATTTTGATCGAATTTAATCAATATTTTTCAACATAGTAATATTTTTTAACAATTAACAATTCAAATAATAATTATAATTGCAATTAATTTCATATAAATAATAATTATCCTCAAATAGAATGATCAGACTCAATTTAAAAGAGAGAGGACAGAGCCTTACTAGTTTTGGAGACTCGAGTTGTCTGAGTAGCAACAATATTATAAGATGCCAGCAAAATGAGGAAAATGACGATAGAGATTGCATATGAAAATGATGTCGTTTTAACCATTTTTGCTGTTTGCTCAGTTTCTTGTATAGTAAAATAGAAGAACTGTATGAAATTAATAACTCATTCTTCAATTTGAACACCATTTTATATTGAAACAAGTTTATGGATTGGATTGCAAATTTTTCGTTAAAAATCAAAATTGCAATATAATATTTTTGTTGATTGAAACTTGGAAGGAAGGGGTCAATGCTCACTACGCGCGTTTCAAATTGGAGTTTATAGTATACAACAGTCAGTCAAAGCTAACATGATAGTTTACTTTCTTTATATATAATTTTGTGATAGAATTGGAAAATTTCTAAAATTTATGCATTTAAAAATCATCGAATATATTATTTATTTAATTAACCATCACCAACAAGAAATACAAACCTATTTAACCCTTGATTTTATTTAGTAATATTAAAAAAAGTCATATTTGACTTTTTAAGCTTATTCAGATTTGTTTTGATTTTTACAAATTAATGAATTGCTTCAATTCAATCGCAGCTTTTATTCACTTTTTTTTTTTTACTTATAAATACCAAGATCAAACTTTTCCATTACTTTCTTTGAACACATAGTAAATTTACTAAATAGCGTCTCGGCTCGGTTCATTCGGGTTTAACGGGTGGACCGGGAAGGGGTGTTACAAGAAATGCATGGATTTAATATATAATAAATCCAGTAATAAAGTTCAGTTTTAAAATGTTTAAATTAATACATATTCATGAACTCAAAAAAAAAAAAAAAAAAAAAAAAAAAAAGCTTCCACTCGATGTTTTTATGTAGTTTTTATATAACAAAATACACAATATCGAACTTTGTTAACCAAATATATTTATTTATTATGCATAGAACAACCGAATTTTTTTTTTTTTTAAAAGTTGCTGTTTTGTGCCTTTTTTTTCTTTGGTGTATGCTAAAAAATACATTTGTTTGAACCGAAATACTAGTTATAATTAGTTTGATTTATAAGTGGATCCATATACCGGGTATAGCTAAGTTTTTTCCTTAAATATATTTTATTTCTTTTTTTTCTCATTGCATAGTGAAAAATAATCTCATTTCAATAAATACTTATATATTCATAGACTTGATCCATCTATCCAATATAATTAACAACTTTGAATTATGCGTACCTTCAATCATGTTTTTCAATATCATAAACAAAATTGAAGTAACATGAAATATTGATACATATGCTCAATTAATTAAAAATAATTTTTTTGATTCAAACGTAAGGTAATTCTAACAATTTATTGGGAGAAAAAAAAGTAATAATGTTTCGAAAAATTCTCCTAAAATAACTATCAAGCTAGCGTGCATTGACCGTTGGGTATGTAATCAAAGTTCTAAAGTCAACAAAATTAATATCATATTGCAATATTTCCACAAAAACTGATCGCTGGTTGGGGCCCAACGCTTGAAACTTTTAGAGTATATAATGGTGATGAAGGAATTGATATGCCGATATATGCCGTGATTACTCTTCTCTTTTAATAGAAGAAAGTAATTGAATGGTTAAAATGGCTTCCTATGCTATCCCAATCCTTTTCCTCATTTTGTTTGCATCTTATAATACTGTTATTGCTCGAAAAACTCGAGTCCCCAAAACCGGTAAGGCTCTCTCTTCTCTCTTCTACTTCTAGCAATAATAATGATATCTACCTTTTGATGTAAAGATCTTTTGATGTAAAGATACTAAATATTCAAATCATCAATTTCTTATTTAGTGGTAGTTGCAGATGAAAATAAAGAGAACCCAAGGGTTATTGGAGAAAGTAAAACTGGAGTGGGCGATCATGGTTCACACCGCGGCGGCGGACCAGGTGGTCGCGTACCAGGTGGCCCTGGCAGCCATGGGTGATATTTTGTCATACATATAGAAGATAAATACACGGGGTTTACAAGTTACAAATTACAAATTTATGCTTGTCTCGTGGATGACAATATGTATATATAAATATATATATATAAGCATTTGAAAATATAGTGAGATAGATAATTAAATATATTTTATCAAAATTATCATGATCTTGATAAAGGGTGTGTTTTACTGTATCTCCTTTGCGTTCATTTGTTATAAGTTATAATGTCGAATATCATGATCTTGATAAAGGGTGTGTTTTACTGTATCTCCTTTGCGTTCATTTGTTATAATGTGAACTTCACTTGCATAGAAAATTTTTCAAAAAATAATGTTCTCCGGTCAACTCTTACAAATGATATATCTATAAAAACATGTAAAAAAATACATAAATTGTTTGAATATTAAAATTAAAAGTAGGATTATTTGTCATTTCCCAAATAGAATTTACAAATCATCAAAATTTGATTTGGATTTGAAATCTGATTTTTTTTCTTTTAATGCAAGAAACATTTTCGGCAAAGGGAAATGGATGTCCGATTTTCAATATTCACGGAAACAGACCTGATACATTTCCAAGCCGTTTCCGCTTCCAAAACGCAGAAACATTAATCCTCTCAAAGTTTATAAGTTCCATACTCAATAGAAAAAAAAGAAAACAAAATATTCGAATGTCAAAATGGAAAAATATAATGAAATTCTGTTAAATTTAAAGTTTCAATATTGAAATTAAAAGTAGAATTATTTGTCGTTTCCCAAATAGAATTTGCGAATTATCCAAATTTCATTTGGATTTGAAATCTGATTTTTTGTTCTTTAATGCAAGAAACATTTTCAGTGAGGGGAAACAAGTGTCCAATTTTCAATATTTACAAAAATAGATTTGATACGTTTCCGAGCAGTTTCCATTTCCAAAACGCGGAAACATCAAGCCTCTCGCGTGTCCGTGTATTACAGTAGTCAACATTCGTATTATAATAGTCAAATATTAAAGAAAATCTAAAAATCAATTAAGCTATCCAAAGGAAAATGAAGTAAGAGAAGGAAAAACTAAATACCATATGTTTCATTAGTAGTAAATCTGCTTTAATTCTAATATATTTGTGGGAGCCTCTTCGATAATATTATTGCATTTTTTGATTTTTTGATTTTTTTTGGAAAGATCAAAGTTAAATACTCTTGGACTAATCCCTCGTGAGAGT
>NW_023590789.1:24171350-24214146 GCF_014843425.1 Jatropha curcas
CGTGAAAAATTTATGTTCTTTTCCTTCATTTATCTTAGTAATAATCGTTTTGAACCAATATGCCAGGCTTGTTCAGAAACTTGGTTTATTCAATACCATCACCATTGCTAGTGGAGAGAGACATTATCATATAACTTTAGGAGTCGAGTTAATAAGGCATATAACAGTTGAAAACTATGCTTTGGTTGGAGAGAATTTTTGTATGCAACATGTGGCAGTTTTTTTTTTCAATTTTGGTCTAAAAAGAGACTTCCCTATGCTACAAACAATCCCTCCTTGGTTTCATCTATTTAAATTTACAGGGCGGAGGAGTCTCTATGAAGAATGCTGGCCTCTACCCTGCTCCCAAAGCATTTATCAGCTTTCAATGTTGAAAACTAAGATAATCCATATTGCATTGTCAAAATCTTAATTCCAAGTCATCTCTGGATTAAAGTCTTATGGCTTCATACATTTATTTGTGTATGGGTAGTTCCGGCCCCTTGTGCAACTATAGCGGATACGTGACCGTGATACAGGCAAGATGTTTGACAGAGGTCTATGGTATCTATGCCTGGAAAGAATGGCATTGTAATAAAAAAAGTTTCTGTAGATATCATTTAAGCTGCTGGGTTGTTATGCCCATCAGAAGAGGCAGGAACTGTTGAAAGTCTTCCAGCCGCGAGAATAATTTAATTCTGATAATTCAGAGTGGCTAAACAGCTTTTATTACCACCAAAGAAAAAAAAAAAAAAAAAAAAAAAAAAACGAGGTAATTGGAAATGAAAAAGGGTGAGAAGGACGGAGGGAAAGCACGAGAAAGCTTCATCAGGGGTTCTGGTGGTTTTGGAACGTTGATCTTGTGTTTTGAGTGAGTCGTTGCACGAGTTGATCCTGTGTCAATTGATTTTGTTTTCTGTATAAAAAACTCTCCTATTCATTGACATATGTTCTCATTGCGGCCGCAAAGATTTTGGTCTATTGTAGAGATGGAGCCAAGGGGACAATTACAAGTATGAAGTCCGTACTTTCTTAATATACTTTGTAATTACCCTTGTTGGGCTGCTTCATTGTTAGTCGATGTTTTAAGATTAGATTAATACCTGCCTAAAACTACTCTTGGTCATTTTTGAATTTTCTTTTCAATTCTTAGATTCTAAAAGAATGACAGAGCGCCGATTGTGGTGAGCATTGTGGTCCAGCCATGAAGTTTAAAAAATGGTACCCCTGATAATATGTTTGTGAAATTACTGCTTTGGACACCCAATTACAAAAAACTATATCAAAATCACATTGATACTGTCAGCGGTTGGAAGGCCAATTAAAGCTTTGGTTCTCTGTACATTAACCGTAGTTTTTTCAGCCACGGGACAGACTTGTTTTTCTCTCTTTTCGTGAGGAAATGTGGTTCACAAGTAGATTATATGGAATGCAGTCCTCGCTTGTCTATCTCCACCAATGCCCTTTCTCTCTTCAGATAGGGCAAGGAATTGTTAACACAAAAATATACAGAGGATCTGTTCTTAAATATCAGAATGTTTACCGAAAATAATGGTGGTTATTCTGTTCTTTAAAGCGTCAAATGTGCGAGAAAAGTCAAGCTTTTGTCTTTTGACGACTGTTGTGGAAAAAAAAGGTTTAGAGTTTTTCATTTTCTTATTTCTTTGGGGGGGTGGTTGGACTAGAAAGAAAAGACAAACGGTTTCCCTTTGCCCTTGCCTTTATCTAATATGGCCTAATCTTTCTGAATGGTGATCTTTTTCTCCTTTTCTCAGGATGGCGAAGGCCACCCAGGGCATTTCATTTTTATTCCTTATTTTTTGAATTTCCCCGCAATCTTCCCAAATCCCCTCTTTTCACCTAAAAACCATGGCAAACAAGGCGAAAGTAATACGAGAATTGATGTTGGTTCAATGTTGTTCAGTGCATCACCTTTGGATATCGACTGGATTCCTACCTCTGATATTTCTGTTTTTTGCTATTTGCAATTGCAGCAATCAGGGAATAAGATGAATTGTTCGTTTTTCCCAGCCTCACATTATGGCCAGACTTTGAGAATTCCGATAGGCCTCTGAAGTCGGGGTAACCTCATGCCGTGTCTTGGCCATAACGTTATCTGAATGTTACTGTTTTAAGCTTTTGATTCTCAGCCAGAATAGTTCTTACAGGTCTGTTTTACCAATATTGGCTCATGGTTTAGTTGGTCTGGATCTATCAAGTTTTGTAACAGTTTTGGTGAGAGAAATATATATTTTTTCCAGCTTATACTTTGCTTTAGTTGTGATTCAATGATGTGGGATGTTTAGTTAATAACTTTGAGGTTGTTTTATTCTTGCGATTTATACTTCTTGGATTTTATATGTGGATTATTATTTTTTTTTAACATTTTATGAAAATCTGAATTCATTTCAGGAGCAACACGGTCCTGTTGAATGCTGGTCTTTGTTCATGATTAATAAAGAGCATTGTCTTCTACCTTAAACTTACCTAATTAAAGGGAAAAAAAAGAAAAGTAAATCTCAAATAAAATTAGAGAAAATCTTATTTTAGGTGTAAATACGAACAGAAAAATTCACTTCTTTGTAAAAAAGGAACAGTTTTTAGTGTATTCACAGCTTTTAAAGGAAAGGGGAGATTACGAAGCATCAAAATGTATTCCAGCGACTAAAAACTGTTTATTGAATTAATTTATATACAGTGACTTAAGCATATTTGTAGAAAGATTTCTTCTCAAACTATCTTTTACATTGCTCAATTGATATTGAGGACCAACATCGATAAAACTATATAGTAGGAGATTAAGATGATCTACGAAACCCTTTCCTCTGATAGTTACCAGGTCACCTTGTTCGTTGAATCACGCGGAGGGCAATTGACGTGTATACGTTCTTCAAAACCCTAAACGTTGTCTTGTATTTTCCTTCTTGGCACCCAGTAATAAAGGAACTAATGCACTCGTTCTGATTAATTAAGAAACACCATTAGTAATTTTATTATATATATATTTATTAATTTCATCATGTATAGAAGAGAGGACTGTCTTACAAGTGTGGGGAGTTGAGTTTGTTTTGGCGAACCAACAATTGCTGTTGAAGATGCCAAAATATAACAATAAAAGAGGAAAAAGAACGATAGCGATTGCTTTAATATTATCTCTGATCCGCCTTTCTATCAACCATTTTTGCTGTTTTGGTATAGTGAGTTTGTTTTGTAATATACTAAGCGGTCTTGCAATACATAACTAATATATATATATTATATATTATAATATATATATATATATATATATATATATATAATATATATATATATTATATGCTGACCAAAAGTTTATGTGAACGATTTGTTTTTTTGTTTTTTTTTTTTTTTGAGAGACATTGAAAGTGCGTGTTGGATTGCAAATATTCATTTTAAAAAAAACAACTATGAATTAATATTATATTCCCTCGTTTGATTAAACTTGGAAAGGATAGACGTCAATACCGCGTTTTGCGCTAGGTTCATAGTCTTTCGTCACGTGGAATTTTTTTCTCTTTATTTGAATAAATTCTCAATTACTTTTTTTAAAAAAAAAAAAAAAAAAAGAAAAGTATGCGTCTAAATCACTTATTATAAATTAATTACTATTTAATTAGTTTTAGACTTCAAATCATTATCTTTTTTGACTTTGAAAGTTCGAGGTCAAATGGAAAACTACTTGTGATAGTAAGACGGTCGTTAACTTATTCACGTCTTTCTTTTTTTTTTAAAAAATTGATAAGAAGAGGTAAAAATGCACTGTAGAGTGAAAATTTCTAAATTCTATAAAAGCAGTATTTTGTCAATTTAGACAATTATTACTGGCCCTCAAATTCACAGTCTATCATGGAAATTTTATGCGAGAACCGTTTAGAAACTAAAACAACAAATGTTATCCCGGTAGCGCGTGTGAAAAAAATTCGATTTGTACAATACAATTCCAAAAGCTTTCCATATCTCTGTTGTTAATAAATAAAAAAATGATTTTCATAATTAGTACGGTGGGAGAATACATTACTGTTATAAGTACTGCAAATTCGAGTGCAATTTCTTTTATAAATATTATGAAATACTTGAGAAACAGAGTTATTTATTTTAATAGTTATAGTTAGTTAGACATAAGTTATATGTCTCATTTGGTGACATATTTTAAATATTTAATTAACTATGAAGCTAATAAATTTCTTGTTTCTTTAATATGTAAATATTCAAAGTAATAATTGGGTATAATTGCCACTCTTTGCCCCAAAGTTTCTCAACTTTGGAGGATACTCTTACAGTTATGTCTCATGTTTCAGTTTAATTGGTAAATTAATTTAAATAATCTAAAATTTCTTGATGATCATACTCAACAATGTCTGATTTATTTTTCTTGAAAAAAATCGTGTAGTACATACATTAATAGGATCTAGATATTAGCAATGATCTCTGTCTCAAGTCAAATATGCTTGATTTGTCTATTCTTCGCACCTAAATTGTACATGAATTTTATTATATTGTCCTATTGTGTTATCGGAAAAAAGATGTTCACGAAGGGCCCTCCTTGTGATGGTTATCGCTGTTATGATTCTTTATGCATCATGTTGTGTTCACAGTCTGCTATATGGCCTGTAATGCCAAGACCAAACCAACTCCATATCCAAATAAACATCTGGAGATAGTTTCTCTTTGTATTCTTTTATTCCTTATTTCTTTATCTTTTCATTCATGTTTTAAATTTATTAAAGCTGAAATTCTTTGAGATTAATCGGATCGATTCAAATGTAAATGTAAAAATTTAATAAATTTTACATTTGCTTAGATTTGGGGAATAAATTCCATAGGGCACTCAAATGTATTTTGAAATAATATGCGAATTTCAAGTCCGATGAATAAAGAAAATGAAAGAACTTGAGAATTCTCCTGCGGCTGTATTGTTTGATGATGAAAATTTTTCTTTTTAAAATAATTGAATTAGAGATATAATGAAAATACTTAATCAATTTTAAAAATTTAAAATTTTTAATGATTGAGATTATAAAATTGAAGTAGATATTTAATCGTTTCGTCCCTTTTTATTGAATATTCATAGCATGAGATGAAAGTTGTCAAGACATTAGCTCGTTTGTGAGGCCAGAAAAGAGGAAGGGAGCCAGCAAGTGAGCAATATTACATTCGCTACCATCAAAATTAAAAATCGAATTTCCAGATTAATAGCGGCGATTTCATCTCTACCATCTATGGGCCCGGTCAAACCCAAAAAACAATCCTATTAAGCCTTTTAATTTCCAATGAAACAAACCCAGTCGTGCAGCGGGCTGGTTGAAATTTTCTTTTTATGTTCTTGCCTTTAAATTACAAGTTGGTTTTTCCATTATTGATTCTTAATTAGGTTAAAGTTTAAGACGAGAAACTATTTTTTTCCTTTGATCATTTGTTAATTTCTTATGTTGGTTATGCTAATCTCCTTCATGGTTTTGTGGTGTGAATTTTTCCAAGTTGTTGGTTGGCTTCTGTTATGCTATCTCACTTTGATGGCATGGGCAAAAGTTGTGTGATGTATTGTATGTGCCGTGCTGCGAATTTCGTGTACCACGTATATATGTTATATTATGCACTCATCATTAATAGTTATTGTTTCTCTCATTTTTAGCACCTACCTTACCAAAATAAAAATAAAAGTCTGTGAGTATATAAGTAATTGTTTTCATGCGGAGGATCTGTTTAGCCCGACTTTGTTTTTAGCCATATTTTAAGTCCATATTTTCTTATGATTATACTTTATAGATATAGATGTAAAAAAAAGAAATGACATCGCTGACCAATATTTGTAATTTATAAAATTGAGTTTTTTTCCAACATCGATTAATTTAAATGTTTTTTGGTTTATCTTACACAATAATAAAGTGAAAATACAAAAGTCTAAAAGACTTTGCGCAAGGAAAGACTCGTCAATTCAAGGTTTTACTTTGCTAATTATTCCTTAGCACCACTACTAAAACTCCAATTTGTATATTGTGGGTATGTAAAAAATATTAATTTTTTATTAGATGATAGAGGGTTAATTCGTTTATCTCCAAAGCTTAGTCCCGACAATAAGTGCTTTAATACGATATGAAAAAAATTAACTCACATCACACTTTAACATGTACAGTTTTTTCAATTATAAATATGTATGTTTTTAAAAATATTTTTAAATTACATTACATTTCATGTTTTATTACCAACTTATTAGAACGATCTAGCTTAATATTTACTGATCATTATGTTATATTATAAAGTAGATAGATTTTAAGATTATAAAAGATCTAGTAATTATAATTTTTTAATAAAAATTCGTACACGTATTAAAAAAACTTAAAACTATTCAACGCTTAGGCATGACATTGACCAGTTTGTGGTGATTGACTCAATTGATTATATAAAGTTCAACACACACTTAAATCTTAGATTATCATTATTTTTGCACAAAAGAGTAAGTTTCAACACCTCAAACTGATATCTACTAGTTGTTAGGGGCCGCTCATTATGCTCTAAGACCGTTATATCTATGCTATTTATATTAATGGTAGTATGAATGAAGCTTTGATTTTTTATCTTGCCCTGTGATTACTCTTCTCTTTTTAATAAAAGAAAGTAATAAAAAATTGGTTTTGATAAAAGGTTAGGGCCCAATGCTTGAAACTTTTAGAGTATATAATGGTGATGAATGAATTGATATGCCGTGATTACTCTTCTCTTTTAATAAAAGAAAGTAATAAAAAATGGTTAAAATGGCTTCCTATGCGATCCCAATCTTTTTCCTCATTTTGTTTGCATCTTATAATACTGCTATTGCTCGAACAACTCGAGTCCCCAAAACCAGTAAGGCTCTCTCTTCTCTCTTCTCCTTCTACTTCTAGTTCTAGTTCTAGTAATAATATTGATATTTACATTTTGATGTAAAGATACTAAATATTCGAATCATCAATTTCTTATTTAGTGGCAGTTGCAGATGAAAATAAAGAGAACCCAAGGGTTATTGGAGAAAGTAAAATTGGAATGGGCGATCATGGTTCACTCAGCGGCGGAATAGGTAGCCCTAAAATCGGACCAGGTGGCGGTGATTGATATTTCGTCATACATATAGAAAATAAGTGCACGTGGTTTACAAGTTCAACATTACGTATTTATGTTTGTCCAGTGTATGACAATATATTTGTCCAGAGTGTGATGACAAATATATATATATATATATATATATATATATATATAAGCATTTGAAAATAAAGTGAGATAGATAATTAAATATATTTTATCAAAATTATCATGATCTTGATAAAGGGTGTGTTTCACTGTATCTTTGTTATAATGTGAACTTGACTTGCATGGAAAATTTTTCAAAAAATAATGTTGTCCGGTCAACTCTTACAAATGATATATCTATAAAAACATATAAAAAATACATAAATTGTGAATATGTCGGAGCAATAATATATCCATAACGGTAATATTCTTAATCAATGTTAAAAAAGAATTGATTGGACAATCATTGTTAGTTAATATTTCAATTCCAAAAAATAGGCAAAATTATCAAGAAAGTGAGAAATGTACAAATAGTTAAGCATCATATGAAACAGTCAACCTATGATACACGGACATGGAAATGGGAAAACACGAAAACGTGGAAAGGACACGGGTAAACTATATTTTCAACCACAAAAAAATATAGGGGTTTATTTGTAAAATTAAAAATATAGGAATAAATATAAAAATAATTTAGAAAGAGTTCGTTTATAATTTTTAAAGGACAATCAACCACAAATAAAGTTTTCTAAAAATAAATCATTAAATCATATCCAAAAGAGAGAAAAATGTTTAACCACAAAAATCATACATTTTTATTATAGGGTTATGATTTTAGCGTTTAAAATTAAATAATTGTTATTAGGAGATATGGGAAACATACATAAAAATACAACTATTAGCAGTGACAGTGAGTTCGTTACATCATTTATTCAACGGACAATCAACTCACACAACATAAAAAATTTTCTAAAAACTTATAAATCATTAAGATTTCATAGTCCGAAAGACGAGAAATAATTGTTTCAGTTTAAGCTTTTCTTAAATATAAAAATAATTTAGAAAGAGTTCGTTTATAATTTTTAAAGGACAATCAACCACAAATAAAGTTTTCTAAAAATAAATCATTAAATCATATCCAAAAGAGAGAAAAATGTTTATAAGTTTCGTACTCAATAATGAAAAAAGAAACAAAATATTCGAATGTCAAAATGGAAAAAGATAATGAAATTCTGTTAAATTTGAGTTTTGAATATTGAAATTAAAAATATGATTATTTGTCCTTTCCCAAATAGAATTTGCAAACGGCCATATTATTCAAAGCTTGTGGTAAGAAGGGGTTTCGTTCTAGTGCTCGAAAATAATATTTCATCCAAACTTGATTTGGATTTGAAATCTGATTTTTTTTTTTTCTTTAATGTAAGAAACATTTCCGAGGGGGGAAACAGATGGCCAATTTATAATGTATTAAAATAACGTAAAATTTAGTAATTCTAAAATAAAGTGTAATTGATTATAAAATTTGAAGTAGAATTTAATCCTCTTTTTATTGAATACTTTAGAATGAAGTTGTTGACATTAGTTGTTTGCGGCAGAAAAGAGGAAGGAGCAGCAAAGGAATATTCACATCGCCGTCAAATTAAAATCGATCCAGATAAACGAGATTCACCTCCATCTGGCCCGGGTCACCAAAAACAATCATAGCCTTTAATTTCCATGAAACGACAGCGCAGCGGGTGTGCGTGCCATTCGTGACCATATATATGTGTATTATGCACTCACCATTAATATTGTTATTGTTTCTCTCATTTTATGCCCTACCAAAATAAAATAACAGGGTTAATATTTTATGGATTGAGATTATTTGTTTTTAGCAAATTTAAGTCAAGGGTTTGAACTTTGACCGAGTAAAAAAGATGACATGTGACAATTCTGAATTTAAACTATTTCTTCACAAAATGACTCAAAGACTCAGTTCTATCATGTTTTTACTTCTAAATTCTAAACTTAACACTAATTTTATATTGGTAAAATTAATTTTAAATGATGGAATTGATACTCACTTACTGCATAATCTTTAATAGACATGAAAATATTAATCACATCACACTTAATTGACATTTTTAATTTAAATATTAGATTAAAAATATTTATAATTACATTACGTTATGTTTTATTACCAACTTATTAAACATTAGCTTAATATTTATATATATTATATATAAAGAGATAGATTTAGATGATAAAATCATTTGAAAAAAGAAATCTTTATTTTCATTGATGGATTTATAGATTAAGTCTTGGCAAATCTAACTTCATTTGAATAGGAAAATTTTCTTATCTACGTGCGCTTGGGCCCACGCCAATAAATTTTTTTTTGTCTTTTAAAATTTACTGTTTTGTACGTTTTTCCTTGGTGTACGCTACAAAATACATTTATTTGAACCAAAATACTAGTTCCAAATAAGTGCACACGATGTATAAGTTTCAAATTACGAATTTATGCTTGTTTCGTGTATGACTGTTACGTTATTTCCTGTGGTGTACGCATACAAAACATTTATTTGAACCAAATACTAGTTCCCAATAAGTGGCACACGATTGTATAAGTTTCAAATTACGAATTTATGCTTGTTTCTGTGCTATTGACAAATAATATATATATATATATGATATTATATATATATATATATATATAGTGAGATAAATAATTAAATATATTCTGTCAAAATTATCATGATCTTCATAAAGGGTGTGTTTTACTGTATCTCCTTTGCTCTCATTTGTTATAACGTGAACTTCACTTGCATATATAATTTTTCAAAAAATAATGTTGTCCGGTCAACTCTTACAAATGATATATCTATAAAAACATGTAAAAAAAAAAACATAAATTGTGAATATGTCGGAGCAATAATATATCCATAACGGTAATATTCTTAATCAATGGTAAAAAAGAAATTATTGGAAAATCATTGTTAGTGAATATTTCAATTCCAAAAAATAGGCAAAATTATCGAGAAAGTGATAAATGTACAAATAGTTGAGCATCGTATGAAATAGTCAACCTATGATACACGGAGACGGACATGGAAACGGAAAACAGGGAATTGCCAAAACGAACACGGAAACTATATTTTCAAAAATATAAAAAATAGAAATGTGGGGGAAATGCATAAATATAAAAATATAGAGGTTTATTTATAAAATTTAAAAATATAGGAATAAATATAAAAATTAAATTAAAGAAAGGGTTTTAGCATGAGGTTAGAATGAAGGTATACTAAAATATAAAAATATAGAGGTTTATTTATAAAATTTAAAAATATAGGAATAAATATAAAAATAATTTAGAAAGAGTACGTTTATAATTTTTTAAGAACAATCAAGCACAGATAAAGTTTTATAAAAATAAATTATTAAATCATATCCCAAAGAAAGAAAAAAAAATGTTTAGAAGTTTCATACTTAATAAAGAAAAAAGAAAATAAAATATTTGAAGGTAAAAATGAAAAAAGATAATAAAATTCTGTTAAATTGGAAGTTTGAATATTAAAATTAAAAATAGGATTATTTGTCCTTTGTCAAATAGGATTTGCAAATCATCCAAATTTGATTTAGATTTGAAATGTAATTTTTCTTCCTTTAATGCAAGAAAAATTTCCGAAGAAGGGAAATGGGTGTTCGATTTCAGTATTTATATGTCACGACCCGATTCCATGGGCCGGACCGGCACTAGGGCCCAGGTAAGCTTAAGGCCCCCGAGGCCCGTGGTAAGCCTGAAATATTAGAATCTATTATCTCGGTATAAAATTTCAACATTCAGCCCATATGATTATGAAAGATAAACCTCAATATTTTATTAAATCTCATCTATAATAATAAACGATTAAAAATATACAAATCCTACAACTGCGGAGTACATATAATCAATTACTGCAGACGATTAAAAAATATACAAATCCTACAACTGCGGAGGTACTAACTGTTTGATAGTACATAGCCTATTTATATATAAACATTACACTAGTAAAATCAACATTTTACGAAACTAGGGGAAAATTTCTCATTTAGTGCCCTGCGATCCGAAAGAAAGCGTAAGCCTCAACATCGACATTAAAGATTTAAACTTACTTCCTAAAAAAAATCTAAAAACCAAAAGACATGTGAGTTAACGAATAACTTATTTATTGCACACACCCACGTCTAATCACACCAGATACGAGCTGTGTCTAAACATATGCGAACGGTGCTAGTCAATGATCTCCAAATACCCGACCGTGGTTAGTATTGCTGCACTCGGATCTATGCCCTGAGGTTGCCGCGACGGCAATATTGGCAACCATCTACACAGCACTACACAACTCATAACATTCTTTCATATATAAGCCAACACTCATGCTGCGAGGAAATTGGTCCCCTGATAGGCGTCACCGAAACACACATCTGTATGAAGCCGTCCTCACCAAACATGGGCCATCCTCTTCATAACGTTGTGCACCAGGGCAAAGCCGCACTACCACCCATACTGAGCCGACTTCGGATCTAATACCTCACTTGATCAAGCCCTCTCATTAGTTAATCTATTCTACTCTTTTTCTTTTCCCACAAACCAAAACAGGAAAGGCAACACCGGTATCGTCTCCAGGTCAAAAAGCTCTAAGATCTCCATTCAGGCGACTTCTCCTCAGACAATCAGTCGGAGAAGGCCACAAACCTTAGCGGCTCGCGATCAAACTACCCGTAGTTATCAGGTGTGCCCAATACCAGAAGGCCCAAACCTGTCAGGTTTTCACCATATTCCATACCAAATTCACTACCCCAATGGTACCGTCACAACACCCAGAGGGCCAGACTCGCGTTCCGAGCCCCATTTTTTAGCCCGCCGACGTCCCAAACCGTCCTCACAAACCCATGGTTGACCGCACCCTTCATCCCCAACTCGCACCCACAACCCCAACAGCATGAGGCACTTCATATTCACAACACAATTAATCTGGACAGAACCATTATATGGGCAACTCTAGAATGAGCAAACATGATATGATCAGATTGCGTGATATACATCGTAAATGTGGCAATGCACAATTAGTCATTATTCTTCAAATGGATGCAATAATAAATAACACTAAGATACAAGACTCAAGATGCATTGGGGAGATTGGCTAATTAACAGATAGGAACAATAATAAAATAAAATAGTAAATAAATGAAAAATAAAATAAATAATTGAATAATTCAACGAATATAATGAGATAGAATTAAACATTAAGAGCAATGCTATGTTAATTAATTTGTATAAGTTATAGAACTTAATCTAATTTAAACTTATTAATTAAATTTTTTGTAGTTCTATGGTGGAAATTTTTAGCTTGTGAATACTAGTCGAAGTTCTATTGGGAATCGGCGAGCACCTCCCCTAAAAATTGGACTATCCACTGCTGTTTAAAATATTCACAGATATTATTATATATTTATCTTAAATATCACAATATTATTATATATTTATCAATCAATACACACAGCCCATCCGTCGGGCAATCAACAATTTAAGTCCCATCCTCCTTTGTCAAAGTTCACCAAATAAATTTACAAATTATAATAACCTCCAACAAGTTCTAATGATATTATTAATTGTCCTCCAACTATATACTTGTCTAAGCCTTAGATTATAACCTCTCCTACCAATATTTATTAAAACTCCTAGATTAGCTTACATCAATATTAGCTAGGAATTCTTATCTCAATATTAAACCTCCTAATTATAATTATGGTTCATGTAATTTTATTCGACAATGTTCTAAACTAATTTGCAATTACGTTATTCTAAAATCCTTAACGAGTTCACTAATCATATTCGCTATCGCAGTTACAGCACACTAACCAATATAATTTATTCACAAAAGACTATAAATGTTCTAAATATATTTAAGCTATTCCAATAACCTCATTTCTTATTATTCAATTTAATCTATTTAATTACTCAATTAAATTCATTAATTAACTAATTCAGAATTTATACAAAAATTATTTATACAGAAAAAATTGAGAATTGAGTCTTAGGGCATACCGATTGAAATTGTTGGTTGCCGACAATTCTCACGATCGCTCACGAAAGAGGAAAAATTTCTGTCCTTTAGTTGTCTCGCCGGGACCGCCGCCATCTATAGAGCCGCCGGTCCATTCGGTGGCCGGAAAATCGATTGTTGCCAGAAAATTTACATTCGCATACCAGAAAAATGATGCTCGAAAGAGAAATTTACGATTCGCATACCAAAATGCTCGAAATTATGCCAGGACCTCGACTATATGACCAGTTTGAACTGAATGTGCCTCGTTTGGTTGGAATCCGCCTCTAAACCTTCGACCAGTCGCCCTTCTTTGGATTTTTTCGATCCCGGCGAAATCACTCGAGAGTGAAGCCATAAAACAGAAATAGGGGAGGAAAGGAAGTCGACCGCGCCTGGCTCATGGCTTGGGATCGCCGGAAAAACTGAGCGGAAGACGCGATTTCATGGTCGAGCGAAATCTCCGCTTTCCTGCGGCTGCTACGCTCACCAGGATCGAAGGAGAGAGGGGAAGGGAGATCTGAGCAGCTACGGTGGTGACGTGACGGCGAGGAGATGAGGTCATGAGGTTCGATCGGCTCTTGGTGGCCGGAAACGGGAGAGGGAGTGAGGAGGAGGAGGTTGCGCGCTGACAACAGCGCAAGGAAGGAGAAGGGAAAAGAAAAAGAAAAAAAAGAAAAAAGAAAAAAAAGAAAAAAAGAAAAAAAGAAAAAGAAAAAAAAAGGAAAAGAAAGAAAAATCTTGGGCTTCTAGACCATTTCGGTTCGATTCGAACCGGTTTGGTCTAATTTAATGATTCGGCTCGATTTTTACTGGGTTTGCAAGGTTTTCACTTGGTTTTCAGAAAATTCAAGCTGGTCTTCGACAAATCAATTTGATTTTCAGGTCCGGTTTGATTTATTTGGTTAGTTTAATTAGGTTCCGTAACATTTCTTCCACTAACTAAATAAAATAAAAATATAATTAGTAATCCTATTTGATTTTTTGGAAAAATTAATTTATATATACACATAATAGATTAATTGCTAGAGTGTCATATTATTACTCGAAATTTTAACTGTTCTCAAATTCAAAATTTTCGACAATATATTTGGGCTTGGGCCCAATTTGCAAAATTTAAACTCAAATTAAGATTGTTCACTATTTACGGCCCATACCGTCAAAAATTCGGATTTTTGATTTAATATAAATTCGAAAGTTTTGAAAATAAAATTACGGGTGTCTATCATTTATAGAACCAACCCGAAATAGCATTTCTTCAGCCGGGGTTTTTGTTGCCGAAACGCTTAGGAAACATCAACTCTCCGCGGTGTCCTGTGTATTAATGCAGTAGATCAACATTCGTCAACAAAGTAAAATAATAGTCATAAATACTTAACAGTGAA
Organism: Jatropha curcas; assembly: GCF_014843425.1. The sequence goes on from NW_023590789.1 coordinate 24,185,845, forward strand.
ATTTAATAAAGTTCAATTAAAAGCTGATCAAACACGAGAAAAATGGTAGACCATACCGGAATCAGTAAGAGAGGGAAAGAAGACCTTAAAATGAAGTAAGAGAAGGAAAAACTAAAGACCATATATTTCATTAGTTTATAGTAAATCTGCTTTAATTCTAATATATTTGTGGGAGCCTCTTCGATAATATTATTGCATTTTTTTTTATTTTTTTGAAAAGATCAAAGTTAAATACTCTTGGACGAATCTCTCTTGAGGGTATTTGTGTGCATGCATGCATATATAATCTCTATCAATCTTCATTACTGATGTCCATTGTATTCTTATTATAAAGTTTAGCATCTTTAACATTCTCTAAGTTATAAACTGAAAATTTTATTCACATAATAAATTATCCTAATTAAATGATTTAAAGCCAAATTTTAGCTAGTATCTATTTTAAAAACCATTTGTCTTGCCTTGTCAAAAAAAAAAAAAAAAAAAAAAAAAAACAAAAAAAAACAAAAAAACCCAAGAAAAAATCAAAACTTTGCTTACGCGAAACTCAGCATGCAGTATGCAACTAGTCAGAAGCAGGAAATTTACTTTTGTCATTAATATATATTCATATGAAGTAGATAGGAATGTGTAGATAGAATTCTTATTCTCTTAATTTTTAATCTACTCTATTAACATAATTCACCTGGTGCATCCTGATTCTCCTTTTCTCTTTTTTTTCTTTTATCCATCTTATTATAATTATTGTACAATAATCCATGCATCTTTAGGAATAATTCCTTATGAATTCTCGGCCTTCTCTCTGAATATCTATTTTTATTAGTGCTTTAATATTTTTTTATGATTGTGATTCTTGGACTACTCATCTCCTACCGCATAAATTCTTTAATTTATAGACTAATGTTAAATTATTAATCACATATTCACACTTAATATTTGAATATTTTTAATTGTAGAATAATTAACTTAAAAATATATTATTATTAAACATTAAAAATATTTATAATTACATTACATTATATTTTATTACCAACTTATTAAACATTAGCTTAATATTTATATATATTATATATAAAGAGATAGATTTAGATTATAAAATCATTTGGAAAAAAAAAATATTTATTTTCATTGTTGGATTTATAGAGTAAGTCTTGGCAAATCTAATCTTCATTTGAATAGGAAAAATTTCTTGTCTACGTACTCTTGGGGCCACGCCAATAAATTAAAAAAAAAAAAGGTTACTGTTTTGTGCTTTTGTTCCTTGGAGTAAGCTAAAAAATACATTTGTTTGAACCAATATACTAGTTATAATTAATTTGATTTATAAGTGAATTTATATACCGGATGTAGGTAAGTTTTAATTCTCTCACATCCATTAAAGGAAAAAGGTTCTGTTTTGAGAAATTGAGGTTTCGAGGTCTAATCCAGATTTAGAGATTTGATAAAGAAGGGAATTAAGGTCACCCTTGAATTCACGAATTTCAATTTCCTTCATATTCCGAAATCTACTAAGAAGACAGGGAAAAAAAAGGAATTACCTGATAAGAGATTGTTAAGATACGGCGGAGCTGATCGGTGATTGAGATGAATTGGGTAGAGACTAAAGAAAGTGATTCGAAATAACGATGATGATCGAGCGAATTGAAAATAAGTCCCAGCATTCTTGGGGCAAATCCACGGATTTCTCTACCATGTACTCGTTTGAAATTGAAATTGAGAATTTAGAAGAGAGAAAGAGAAAAAACAGAATATTGGGAGGCGCACTGGCGGAGAGAGAGAGCAAGTGGAGAGTAACCAAAGGAAAGTGGATGTGTGTGCGAGCGTGGGCTCTACAGCCTAACGGGTAACGGATTTGATCTCAATTTGATTTAGATTGGTTGATCCGACTATTTTTGGATTCAAAAATTCAAATCAGATGAAGAAAAGGAATCATCAAGGAATCATTTTCTTTTTTTTTTTTTTCAATTAGTGCTTCATTTACAGATTAATGTTTTAATAGGCTTTATGACATTTTTTTTCAATTAATTGTTTGATAAATGCATCGTAATAATATTTTTTTTATTTTATTAAAAATTAAATAAGTCTTGAATAATATTAAGAAGTATATAACAAGAATAATCCTCCAATTTCAATAATTTTCACCAAACAAATGCACTATAATTAGCGAGATTTGATATAAAAACTTGTATTTCCATCGTAAGTATATATTTATATATATATATATAGGAATAACAGTGAAATTCTGTTTTAATAAATTGTCAAATCCATGTAATTTAAACGATTAGGATACTTGTAAATTTAAAGTTAATATAAATTTTGTTCAGTTTTCTTTACATAATAATCTAGACTCCGTTTATTTCCGTAAAATAACTTGAAGGAAAATAACTTGCTGAAAAATATTTTCATAGAAAATATTTTCCAAACAACTTATTTTCCGTTATTTGATAGTAATATTGAAAATTAGTTAAAAATATTAAAATTTTATTTCATAAGACCATAAAAATACTAAAAATAATATAAATTTTATGATTTAAAAGTTTTATTCCTAAATATGAAAAGAATGCAAAAAAAAAATGTAATTATAAAAGCCACCGGTGGTGGTGGTCGGTGGCTAATGGTGACAGGTAATAGTGACTATAATGATTAATAAATTAAAAAATATGAATTTATAAGGTTTGCCAATATCCGAAAAACAATTTACTCTGTTAAAAAAATGGAAAGTTGTTTTGTCTTAATTTTTTCAGAATTAACAAAGCTTATTGTTCAGAATTAACAAAGTTATGCCTACTGAGATTGGTTCTTAGAAAAGAAAATTGATCTTCAAAAATAAAATAGATAAATTAGGGTGAAAAAATAACTGCAAAATAAAAATTGAAGCAACATTATTTATAGTGCTTACATAGTTTTTTTTTTTTTAATTAGAATAGAGGGTTTAAATTCCAAAAAAAAAAAAAAGCTTCCACTCGATGTTTTTATGTAGTTTTTTATATAAAAAAAATACGCAATATCGAACTTTGTTAACCAAATATATTTATTTATTATGCATATAACAATCAAAAAAATTTACTCTTGAAAATAATATATTTTTTTAATTCCACCATTCTCATTTCTTTGAATTTTTTTTTTCACCCTCCTATATGATTAAAAACGGTCTATAGTCTGAGTCTTGTATTGCCTTGTATTTCACGTTTTGAATCATGTAGCGGCAACTGCGTTTTACTTTCTTCAAAAACCCTAAGCTCCTCTTTATTTTCATATGCAATTACTAATAGATAAGAAATTAAGGCTGCATCTTTTATTTTCATAGGGGCGGGGGGGGGTGCATTACTTAATAGATATTAGAAATTTTTAATTTCACTCATCCTCTCAAAGAAAAAAAAAGAATTATAAATGTTTCTAATGAAATTAATTTTTTGATGGTAGTTAATCATATTTTGTCAACCAAAATAGTAATATTTTTTAACAATTCAATATATTATAATTGCAATCAATTTCATATAAATAATATAATCCTCCAAATAGAATGAGTCAGAACTCAATTTAAGAGAGAGGAGAGAGGCGCATTACAGGTTTTGGAGACTTGGAGTGTTTAATTTGAGCAGCAACATATTATAAGATGCCAGCCCAAAAATGACGATAGAGATTGGCATACGAAACGATGCCGTTTTTTTAACCATGTTTTTTTTTTGGCTGTTTGTTTAGTTTCTGTATAGATAAAGAGAGAATGAATATTAATAAAGTTGCATTCGTTCAATTTCAACGACCGATGTTATAGCTGAAAACAAATTTGAATGAATTGGATTGGCAAATTTTTCCTGTAAGAAGTCAAATTGCAATAGATATATTTTTGTTGATTGAACTTGGAAGAATAATATTTTTGTTGATTGAAACTTGGAAGGAAGGGGTCAATGCTCACTGTACGCGTTTCAAATTGGAGTTTATAGTATACAACAGTCAGTCAAAAGTAAGCTTAATAGTTTCTTTGTTCATATATAATTTTTGTGATAGAATTGGAAATTTTCTAAAATTTATGGATTTATAATCATCGAATATATTATTTGTTTAATTAAACATCGCCAACAAGAAATAAAAACCTATTTGACCCTTGAACTTATTTAGTAGTATTAAAAAAAGGTCATATTGCAAGTGATTCAAATTTAATTATTTTTTCCTTTTCCTCTATCCACATTTAATTATTTTTTTAATAAATTATACGAACTGATTCAAATTATAATTTTAATAAATGTTTATATAAAAATTTTCATATTGCAAGTGAAGAATTATGATTTAAATTTAATCATTCTAAACTAATTCAGAGGTTAAATTTGTTGAAAATTTCAAATATGACTTATTTTAATCTTATCAACAAATATGCAGGTTCAGGAATTAAATTAGCTGAAAATGTTAAATATGATTTTTTTTTTTAATATCTCTAAACAAAATTTAGGGGCCAAATTAGTTTTCTTCTATTCCTATAAACAAATAACAATATTAGTTTATGTTGTCGAAGTGAAATTGCATGTTATAGATTAATAAATTATAGGAAATAGCTACTGTCAATTAATTGGTTTTTCAATTTTAAAAGTAGTGTGTAAATGGTTAATATGGAAATTGTCAAAACTTGAGAGAAATATACATTTTTTCCAACTTATACTTTGCTTTAGTTGTGATTTAATGAATGTGGGATGTTTAGTTAATAACTTTTGTGGGTTTTTTCTGCATGATTTATTTATTTATTTATTTTAACATTATGAATCTGATTCAAGTTTCATAGCACGGTCTAATCTCTCTTTGTTCATGATTAATAAAATTTACCTTGCTACGTACTAATTAAAGGAAAAAAAAGAAAATAAATCTCAAAATAAAATAGAGAAAAGCTTAATCTCAAAATAAAAGTAGAGAAAAGCTTATTTTAGGTTGAAAATAACAAAACAGAAAAAAGTTCACCTTGTTAAGAAACAGTTTTACATACACCAAAGAAAAGAGCTTAATTATAAAGACATAATTAGGAGATTAAATCATCTACGAACCCTCCCTGAATAGTTACCAAGGTCCAACTTTTCTTTGAATCACGCGGAGGAAACTTGAGTTTTTAACATTCAGAAAGCCTTTACTTGTCTTTAATTTTCGATCTGCAAGCCAGTCTTTATTTTCATCTGCAACCAGTAAATAAAGAATTGCACTTGTCATTATTAAGAAACACCATATATATATAATTTCATCATAATATAGAAGAGAGACAATTACAGGTTTTGGGGAGTGGAGTTGTTTGAGCAACAACAATGTTGTAAGATGCAAACAAAATGAGGAAAAGAACGATAGGGATTGCATATGAATACGACACCTTTTTAGCCATTTTTCTGTTTGGTTAGTTTGTTGTAATAAAAAGACAATACTAATATATATATATATATATATTCCCTTTGTTGATTTAAACTTGGATGGAAAGAAAGACAATACCGCTTTTGCGCTAGTTCATAGTTTACTTCGTTCTATGAAGAATTTTTTCCCTCTTTATTCGAATAAATTCTTCAGTTACTTTTTTTTTTTTTTTTTTTTTTTTTTTTTTTTTTAAGTATGCGTCTAAATCACTTATTATTAAATTAATTGGAGACTAAGATTTTATAGTTTAGACTTCTAAGTCATTATCTTTTTTTTCTTATTTAAAAAAATTGACGGCAAGTGAATAAACGTGTAATAGACGTTTTGAAAAAAATGATAAAGTAAAAAGAGTGATAAATTAATTTCTAAATTTAAACCGTTTGTTTTAGAAAATGACCTAAAATTCAAGTCTATCATGGAAATTTTATCAACTTTAAATAAACAACAAATATATCGGCGTAGCCTTTACGCTCCTTAAAAAGAAAAATATGAATTCTATTAATTAATTAATTATAATATCATTTGAATACAATTCCAAAAGCGTCCTATCTCTTTTTAATAATAAAACTGATTTTCATAATTATCATTTGAATACAATTCCAAAAGCGTCCTATCTCTTTTTAATAATAAAACTGATTTTCATAATGAGGTATAATGCAATAAGGGAATATTATATTATTTGTTAAGAGTATTCATTGTATATTTAAATAAAATTAGCTATAATTTTTATGTGTAAATATTCAAAGTTAATAATTTATTGACATCTTCCGATGTAATTCCTTTAGTTTAATGGAAAATTAATTTTAAAAAAATTTCATGACATACCAACAATTGATTTCTTCAAACTTGTAGTATATACATTAATAGGATATATAAAGAATTTTATATATCTTCGTATCAAAAGATGGTTCGCAAGGCCTCCCTTATGGTTTCTGGTATGATTCTTTTGCTCATTTTGTTCACCTCCGATATTGCCTTTGCAAGACCAAACCAACTCCACAGAACAAGTGAGTATTTCTCTTTGTTTCTTTTTCCTTCTTTCTTTCTTTCTTTCATTCATTTAAATTATAAAGGAAATTCTTTGAGATTAATAGCATCGATGAGGGTAAATGTAAAAATTTATAAATTTTACATTTGATTGGTTGGGAAATAAATACCATAGGCACTGAAATGTATTTTGAAATAATATGTATTTTGAAATAATATCAAGTAGTCAAATTCCATCGTTAATAGAGAAAATGAAAGAATTGAGAATTCTCCCTATTTGTTTGATGTGAAATTTTTTCTTTTAAAATAATCGAATTTAGGATATAATGAAATTTATCAATTTTAAAAATTTAAAATCTTTAATGAATTAAAATAATGTAAAATTTAGTAATTCTAAAATAAAGTGTAATTGATTATAAAATTTAAAGTGGAATTTAATCCTCTTTTTATTGAATAATTTAGAGTGAAGTTGTTAACATTAGTTGTTTGCGGCAGAAAAGAGGAAGGAGGAATGAGCAGCAAGGGAATATTCACATCGCCCATCAAATTAAAATCGATCCAGATAAACCTGATTCACCTCCATCTGGCCCGGGTCACCAAAAGCAATCATAGCCTTTAATTTCCATGAAACGACAGCGCAGCGGGTGTGCGTGCCATTCGTGACCATATATATGTATATTATGCACTCATCATTAATATTGTTATTGTTTCTCTCATTTATTGTTTCTCTCATTTTATGCCCTACCTACCAACATAAAATAAAAGGGTTAATAGTTTATGGATTGAGATTTGCTGTTTACCCCATTTGTTTTTAGCAAATTTAAGTCAAGGGTTTGAACTTTGATCGAGTAAAAAAGATGACATACGACAATTCTAAATTTAAACTGTTTGTTCACAAAATGACTCAAAGACTCAGTTCTATCATGGTTTAACTTGCAAATTCTAAACTTAACACCAATTTTATATTTGTAAAATTAATTTTAAATAATGGAATTAATACTCACTTACCGCATAATCTTTAATAGATATGAAAAAATTAATCACATCACACTTAATTGATATTTTTAATTTAAATATTACATTAAAAATATTTATTATTACATTACATCATGTTTTATTACTAACTTATTAAACATTAGCTTAATATTTATATATATAAACATTAGCTTAATATTTATATATAGTATATATATAAAGAGAAGATTTAGATTATAAATAGATTTAGATTATAAAATCATTTGAAAAAACATATCTTTATTTTTTAAAAAATGTTACTGTTTTGTGCATTTTTTCCAAGGTGTATGCCAAAAAAATACATTTATTTAAACCAAAATACTAGTTATAATTAGTTTGGTTTATAAATGGATTCATATATTAGGGGTGTAGGAAAGTCTTTCCCTCGAATATATTTTATCTCTTTTTTCTTTTTCTCATTGCATAGTGAAAAATAACCTCATTTCAATAAATACTTATATATTTATAGACTTGATCTAGATAAGTCCATCTATCCAATATAATCAACAACTTTTAATTATACACACCTTCAATCATGTTTTTCAATGTCATAAACAAAATTGAAGTAACATGAAATACTGATGCATATGCTAAATTAATTAAAAATAATTTTTTTGATTCAAATGAAGGTAATTCTAACCATTTATTGGGAAAAAAACAAAAAGGTAATAATTTTTTGAAAAATTCTCCTGAAATAACTATCAAGCTAGCGTGCATTGACCGTTGGGTATGTACTCAAAGTTCTAAAGTCAACAAAATTAATATCATATTGCAATATTTCCACAAAAACTGATCTCTGGTTAGGGCCCAATGCTTGAAACTTTTGGAGTATATAATGGTGATTAGTCTTCTCTTTTAATAGAAGAAAGTAATCAAAACTTCTCTTTTAATAAGAGAAAGTATTCAAAAATCTGGTTAGGGCCCAATGCTTGAAACTTTTGGAGTATATAATGGTGATTAGTCTTCTCTTTTAATAGAAGAAAGTAATCAAAAATGGTTAAAATGGCTTCCTATGCGATCCCAATCCTTTTCCTCATTTTATTTGCATCTTATAATACTGGTATTGCTCAAACAACTCGAGTCCCCAAAACCAGTAAGGCTTTCTCTTCTTTCTTCTACTTCTAGTTCTAGTTCTACTAATAATACTGATATTTATGTTTTTATGTAAAGATACTAAATATTCAAACCATCAATTTCTTATTTAGTGGTACTTGCAGATGAAAATAAAGAGAACCCAAGGGTTATTGGAGAAAGTAAAACTGGAACAGGCGATCATGATTCACACCCCGGCGGACCAGGCGGCGGTGGGTGATATTTTTTCATACATATAGAAAATAAGTGCATACTGTGTACAAGTTCCAAATTAGTGCACACGGTTTACAAGTTTCAAATTACGAATTTATGCTTGTCTCGTGTATGATAATATATATATATATATATATATACTTATGATAATATATAAGTATAGTATATTATATATATACTGTAAGCAATTTGAAAATAACTATATATATATATATGTAAGCATTTGAAAATAAATATATTTTGTCAAAATTATCATGATCTTGATAAAGGGTGTGTTTTACTGTATCTCCTTTGCTCTCATTTGTTAGAATGTGAACTTCACTTGCATAGAAAATTTTTCAAAAAATAATGTTGTCCTGTCAACTCTTACAAATGATATATCTATAAAAACATGTAAAAAAATACATAAATTGTGAATATATCGGAGCAATAATATATCCATAACGGTAATATTCTTAGTCAATGTTAAAAAAGAAATGATTGGAAAATCATTGTTAGTGAATATTTCAATTCCAAAAAATAGGCAAAACTATCAAGAAAGTGAGAAATGTACAAATAGATGAGCATCATATGAAATAGTCAACCTATGATGCACGGACACGGAAATGGGAAAACAGGGAAACGTGGAAACGGACACGGGTAAACGATATTTTTAAAAATATAAAAAATAGATATGTGGAAAAAACGCGTAAATATAAAAAATATAGGAGTTTATTTTTAAAATTTAAAAATATAGGAATAAATATAAAAATAATTTAGAAAGAGTACGCTTATAATTTTTAAAGGACAATCAACCATAGATAAAGTTTTCTAAAAATAAATCATTAAATCATATCCAAAAGAGAGAAAAATGTTTATAAGTATAAAGTTTTCTAAAAATAAATCATTAAATCATATCCAAAAGAGAGAAAAATGTTTATAAGTCCCATACTCAATAAAGAAAAAAGAAAACAAAATATTCGAATGTCAAAATGGAAAAAGACAATGAATGAGAGTGTTATTTTTATAGTATTTTTAATGTAATTTTTATTAAGATTTTTAGTATTTTTAATTTATTTAAATTAGTTTTTATTAAATTATGTTATGTTTTTATTTAAAAGTTTTCTTGAAACACAACTCACTTGATCTTGAGATAATTTGTAGAGTTTTTGCACAAGAAAATGACAAAAATGAAGCAAATTATCTTAGCACGCCCAACTCGTGCTAATCAGCACGCCCATGTTAAGAACCAAGGAAAATTAAGCAGAGAGTCAGACTCTGACACGCCCAAGCCGTGCCAAGCCACACGCCCGTGCTGCATATGCCCTGGACTTCCAGAGCCTAGCACGGCTTGACCGTGCTAGGGCGCACGCCCGTGCTACAAGAGAGATGCAATCCTAGGGCGTGGCGGGCACGTGCTACTGCACTAGGATTTCCAAAGTGATTATAAAATAAAGTGTAATTCTAAAATTTAGTAATTCTAAAATAAAGTGTAATTGATTATAACATTTAAAGTAGAATTTAATGCTCTTTATTGAATAATTTATAGTGAAGTTGTTAACATTAGCTGTTTGCGGGCAGAAAAGAGGAAGGAGCAGCAAAGGAATATTCACATCGCCCATCAAATTAAAATCTATCCAGATAAACGCGATTCACCTCCATCTGGCCCGGGTCACCAAAAACAATCATAGCCTTTAATTTCCATGAAACGATTCCATGAAACGACAAGCGGCAGCGGGTGGTGGCGTGCCATTGTGACCAATGATCTCATATGCTATATTATCACCCATCATTAATATTGTTATTGTTTCTCTCATTTTATGCCCTAACCTCATTTTATGCCCTACCAAAATAAAATAAAAGGGTTAATATTTTATGGATTGAGATTATTTGTTTTTAGCAAATTTAAGTCAAGGGTTTGAACATTGATTGAGTAAAAAAGATGACATGTGACAATTCTGAATTTAAACTGTTTCTTCACAAAATGACTCAAAAACTCAGTTCTATCATGGTTTTACTTTCAAATTCTAAACTTAACACCAATTTTATATTGGTAAAATTAATTTTAAATGATGAAATTGATACTCAATTACCGCATAATCTTTAATAGACATGAAAAAAATTAATCACACTTAATTGACATGAAAAAAATTAATCACATCACACTTAATTGACATTTTTAATTTAAATATTACATTAGAAATATTTATAATTACATTACATTATGTTTTATTACCAACTTATTAAACATTTTTATTACCAACTTATTAAACATTAGCTTAATATTTATATATATTATATATAAAGAGGTAGATTTAGATTATAAAATCATTTGAAAAAACAAATCTTTATTTTCATTGATGGATTTATAGATTAAGTCTTGGCAAATCTAATCTTCATTTGAATATGAAAAATTTCTTATTTACGTGGGCTTGGGGTCACGCCAATAAATTTTTAAAAAAAAAAATTTACTGTTTTGTGCATTTTTCCTTGGTGTACGCTAAAAAATACATTTGTTTGAACTAAAATACTAGTTATAATTTATTTAGTTTATAAGTGGATCCATATGCCGGATGTAGTTAAATCTTTCACTCAAATATATTTTATCTCTTTTTATTTTCTCATTGCATAGCGAAAAATAACCTCATTTCAATAAATACTTATAAATTCATATACTTGATCTAGACAAGTCCATCAATCCAATATAATTAAATTTTGAATTATATGGACCTTCAATCATGTTTTTCAATATCATAAACAAAATTGAAGTAACGTGAAATACTGATGCATATGCTAAATCAATTAAAAATAATTTTTTAATTTAACGTAAGGTAATTCTAACCATTTATTGGGAGAAAAAAAAAAGTACTAATTTTTAAAAAAATTCTCCTAAAGTAACTTTCAAACTAGCGTGCATTGACCGTTGGGTGTGTACTCAAAGTTCTGAAGTCAACAAACTTAACATATTGACCGTTGGGTGTGTACTCAAAGTTCTGAAGTCAACAAACTTAACATCATATTGCAATATTTCCACAAAAACTGATCTCTAGTTAAGGCCCAATGCTTGAAACTTTTAGAGTATATAATGGTCATGAAGGAATTGATATGCCGTGATTACTCTTCTTTTTTAATAGAAGAAAGTAATTGAAATGGCTAAAATGGCTTCCTATGCGTTCCCAATCTTTTTCCTCATTTTGTTTGCATTTTATAATACTGCTATTGCTCGAACAACTCGAGTCCCCAAAACCAGTAAGGCTCTCTCTTTTTTCTTCTACTTCTAGTTCTAGTTCTAGTAATAATACTGATTTTTACTTTTTGATGTAAAGATACTAAATATTCAAACCATCAATTTCTTATTTAGTGGCAGTTGCAGATGAAAATAAAGAGAATCCAAGGGTTATTGGAGAAAGTAAAATTGGAGTGGGCGATCATGGTTCACACCACGGCGGACCAGGTGGTCGCGTACCAGGTGGCCCTGGCAGCCATGGGTGATATTTTGTCATACCTATAGAAAATAAATGCACGGGTTTTACAAGTTACAAATTACGAATTTATACTTGTCTCGTGTATGACAATATATATATATATATATAAGCATTTGAAAATACAGTGAGATAGATAATTAAATATATTTTGTCAAAATTATCATGATCATATGGTTGTGTTTTGTATCTGCTTGCGTTTCATTTGTTTATAACGGTTTGAACTTCACTTGCAGTGGAAAAGTTTTTGTAAAAAATAATGTTGTCGGCCAACTCTTGCAAAATGATATATCTTATAAGAAACATGCTAAAAAGAAAATACATAAATTGTGGAGTATGTCGCAGCAGATAATAGTATCCATAACGCGTAATATTCTTTAATCAATGTTAAAAAAGAAATGATTTGGAAATCATGGTTAGGTGAATATTTCAATTCGCAAAAAATAGGCAATTCAATTCCAAAAAATAGGCAAAATTATCAAGAAAGTGAGAAATGTACAAATACTTGAGCATCATGTCAAATAGTCAAACTATGATCCACGGACACGGAAACAGGAAAACAGGGAAACACGGAAACGGACACAGGGAAACGATATTTTGAAAAATATAAGAAACATGAATGTGGGGGAAACGCGTAAATATAAAAAATATAGGGGTTTATTCATAAAGTTTAAAAATATAGGAATAAATATAAAAATAATTTAGAAAGAGTTCGTTTATAATTTTTAAAATACAATCAACCACAGATAAAGTTTTCTAAAAATAAATCATTAAATCATATCCAAAAGAGAGAAAAATGTTTATAAGTTCCATACTCAATAAAGAAAAAAAAACAAAATATTCGAATGTCAAAATAGAAAAAGATAATGAAATTCTGTTAAATTTGAGGTTTGAATATTGAAATTGAAATTAAAAAATATGATTATTTATCCTTTCCCAAATAGGGATTTGCAAACGGCCCATATTATTTCAAAACTTGTGGTAAGCTTGTGGTAAGAAGGGGTTTTGTTCTAGTGTCCAAAAATAATATTTCATCCAAATTTGATTTGGATTTGAAATCTGATTTTTTTTCCTTTAATGCAAGAAACATTTCCAGAGAGGGAAAAATGAGTGTCCAATTTTCAGTATTTACGGAAACAGACTAAATACATTTCCGAGCCGTTTCTGTTTCCGAAACGTGGAAACATTAAGCCTCTCGCGTGTCCGTGTATTGCAGTAGTCAACATTCGTATTATAATAGTTAAATATTAAAGAAAATCTAAAAATTCAATTAAGAGAAGGAAAAAACTAAATACCATATATTTCATTAGTTTATAGTAAATCTGCTTTAATTCTAATATATTTATAGTAAATCTGCTTTAATTCTAATATATTTGTGGGAGCCTCTTCGATAATATTATTGCATTTTTTTATTTTTTTTGGAAAGACCAAAGTTAAATACTCTTGGACTAATCTCTCTTGAGAGTATTTGTGCATGCATGCATGCATATATAATCTATATCAATCTTCATTACTGATGTCCATTGGATTCTTATTTTAAAGTTTAGCATCTTTAACATTCTCTAAGTTATAAACTGAAAATTTTATTCACATAATAAATTATCCTAATTAAATGATTTAAAGCTAAATTTTAGCTAGTATTTTCAGTTGAATGATTTAAAGCTAAATTTTAGCTAGTATCTATTTCAGTTGCCTCTTTTAACCTTTATTTCTTCTTTTTTAGTCTACATTTTCATATTAATGTTATAGATTAATCCCTCTTGTTTCTTTCTTTTATAATTTACTTAATCAGTAAAGAAAAACAAAAATAAAAATAAAATAAGAAAAAGAGCACATTATATCGACATGTTCTTTCACCAGAAAATCATTTTTCATTTCTCTTCCTCCAAATTTGAAGGAAGACATCAAGTTACGAAGACAAGATTCATATATTAAATTCCAAATAATCTAGGATTAAGGCATCATTGTTATTGTCTGTCTATGCTTATTTGATTAACCTTATCTATTTATCTATGATAATTTCTTTACATAATAATTTACACTCCGTTTCTTTCCGTAAAATAATTTGTAGGAAAATAATTTCTTAAAAAATATTTTCATGAAAAATATTTTTCTTGAAAAATATTTTCCAAATAACTTATTTTCCGTTGTTTGGTTGTAATAGTAAAAATTAGTTAAAAATATTAAAGTCTTTATCTCATAAGACCATAAAAAATATTAATGATAATAGAAATTTTAAAATTTAAAAATTTTATTCTTAAATACGAAAAGAATGCAAAAAAAAAAAATGTAAATTATAAAAGCCATTGGTGGCCAGTGGCCGGTGGTGGTCATCGGTGATAATGGTGATCGGTGGTAGTGACTGTGATGATTAATAAATTAAAAAATATGGATTTATAAGGTTTGCTAATGTTCGAAAAAATGTTATACTCTCTCGAAAATGAAAAGTTATTTTCCTTAAAAAATGACTTAATTTTCCTTTGATCAGCAAAATATTTTCCGTTGACTTATTTTACTAAACATCCTAAACAACGGAAAATTGTGAAAAATATTTTCCTGCAAGTTATTTTATAAAAATAAACGTAGCCCCTGTCTCTCTTTGTTTATAATTAATGAAGTTTGTCTTAATTTGTTCAGAATTAACAAAGTTATCCTACTATATTGTTTTAAAGGAAAAGAAAATTGATCTTCAAAAATAAAATAGATAAATTAATAAAATTAGGGTGAAAATATAAACTGCAAAATAAAAAATTGAAGCAAGCATTTATTTATAGTGCTTACATATTTTTTTTTTTAAATTAAGTTTTTTATGTATTTTTTTATATTAACAAAATACACAATATCGAACTTGTTAACAAAATATTTATTTATATGCATATTAACTACCAGAAAAATGACTCTTTAAAATAATATATTTTTCTTAATTCCCACTGATTCTCATTTCTTTGAATTTTTTTATCCACCCTGGCCTAAATGCATTAAAAACGGTCTATAGCCAGAGAACTTCTATGCCTTGTCCTCCTCATTTGGAATCACCTGGAGGCAACTCGTTACGTTCTTCAAAGAACCCTAAGCTTCTCTTTATTTTTCAATATGCAATTACCAATAAATAAGAAATTTAATTTCACTTGTCTCTCGAAAAAATAATGTTTATAATGTTTCTAATTGAAATTAATGTTTTGATGAAGTATCAAATATTTTTTCAACATACTAATATTATTTAGAACAATTCAATAATAATTATAATAATTATAATTCCAATTAATTTCATATAAATAATAATTATTCTCAAATAGAATGATCAGACTCAATTTAAAAGAGGGAGGAGAGAGCCTTATAGGTTTTGGAGACTTGAGTTGTTTGAGCAGCAACAATATTATAAGATGCCCGCAAAATGAGGAAAATGACGATAGAGATTACATATGAAAATGATGCCGTTTTAACCATTTTTGCTGTTTGTTTAGTTTCTTGTATAGTAAAAGAGAATGAAATTAATAAGTCATTCTTCAATTTCAACACCATTTTATACTGAAACAAATTTATGAATTGGATTGCAAACTGAAACAAATTTATGAATTGGATTGCAAATTTTTCGTTAAAAATCAAAATTGCAATATAATATTTTTGTTGATTGAAACTTGGAAGGAAGGGGTCAATGCTTTCTATACGCGTTTCAAATTGGAGTTTATAGTAGACAACAGTCCGTCAAAGCTAGCTTGATAGTTACTTTGTTCATATATAATTTTTGTGATAGAATTGGAAAATTTCTAAAATTTATGCATTTATAATCATCGAATATATTATTTGTTTAATTAACCATCGCCAACAAGAAATAAAGACCTATTTGATCTTTGAATTTATTTAGTAGTATTGAAAAAAGGTTATATTTGACTTTTTAAGTCTATTTAGTCCTGAACTTGTTTCGATTTCTACAAATGAATGGATTGCTTCAATTCGATATCGCAGCTTTTGTTCACTTTTTTTTTACTTAAAAATACCAAGATCAAAAACTTTTCCATTACTTTTGAAAGGAACTTTAAAATTCATAAAAAGATAATTTCTTTGAACACATATATAGTAAATTTACTAAACGTATAATATAACTTTAATCCGTTAAATATGAGACATAGATTTAATATATAATAAATCCAGTAATAATGGTCAGTTTTAAAATGTTTAAATTAGTACATGCATGGATTTAATATATAATAAATCCAGTAATAAAGTTCAGTTTTAAAATGTTTAAATTAATACATATTCATGAACTCAAAATTATAAATTAAGATAAGAGAGATATACTTCATATATCCTTTTCCTCTATCAACATTTAATTATTTTTTTTAATAAATTATACGAACTGATTCAAATTATAGTTTTAATAGGCCTATATAAAAATTTTCACATTGCAAGTGAAGAATTATGAGCTAAATTTAATCATTCTAAACTAGTTCAGATGTTAAATTTGTTGAAAATGCCAAATAGACTTTTTTTTAATCCTATCAACAAATATGCAGGTTCACGAATCAAATTAGCTAAAAATGTCAAATATGATTTTTTTAATATCTCTAAACAAAATTTAGTCGTCATTCTATTCCTATCAACAAATAACAATATTAGTTTATGTTGTCGAGTGAAATTGCATGTTTAGATTAATAAATTATAGGAAATAGCTATTGTCAATTAATTGGTTTTCCAATTTTAAAAGTAGTGTGTAAATGGTTAATATGGAAATTGTCAAAACTTGAGAGAAATATAAAAAGGTTTAAATGTTTAAAAGGCAGGTCCCGAAAAACCATGTGGCTCTGATATCACTGTTGAAACAATGTATCTGCTAAATTAAATGAGAGTTTCAGCAGAAACAAATTTAAAAGGATTAAAAAAAACTAAATTAATGAGAGTTTCAGCAGAAACAAATTTAAAAGATTAAAAAATATGAGAGAAAGAAGATATTTTACTTCAATGTAATTGAGAATTTATACAATTTGAAATAACAGATTCTCCTCAAATAATGGAATCCAAATAACACAAAATAATAAATTGAGATTCTAAGGCTGGAAATTAGAAACTCCAGCAATGTTATTGAAAACTGATAAAACAGAAAATATTTGATGAAACAAAATGCCAGCACTTCAACAGAGGCAACTGCGTTTTACATTCTTCAAAAACCCTAATCTTCTCTTTATTTTCATATGCAATTAACAATAAATAAGAAATTGATTTCAATTGTCTCTCAAAAAAAAAAATAATTATAATTTTCTAATGAAATTAATTTTTGATGGAAGTTAATCAATATTTTCAACATACTAATATTTTTTTACTATTCAAATAATAATTATAATTGCAATTAATTTCATATAAATAATAATTATTTTCAAATAGAATGATCAGACTCAATTTAAAGGAGAGAGGAGAGAGCCTTATAGGTTTTGGAGACTCGAGTGGTCTGAGCAGCGACAATATTATAAGATGCCAGCAAAATGAGGAAAATGACGATAGGGATTGCATATGAAAATGATGTCGTTTTAACCATTTTTGCTGTTTATTCAGTTTCTTGTATAGTAAAATAGAAGAACTGTATGAAATTAATAACTCATTCTTCAATTTCAACACCATTTTATACTGAAACAAATTTATGAATTGGATTGCAAATTTTTCGTTAAAAACAAATTTTTCGTTAAAAATCAAAATTGCAGTATAATATTTTTGTTGATTGAAACTTGGAAGGAAGGGGTCAATGGTCGTCACTATACGCGTTTCAAATTGGAGTTTATAGTATACAATAGTCGG
Source organism: Jatropha curcas (assembly GCF_014843425.1). Next base: position 24,203,778 of record NW_023590789.1, read on the forward strand.
TCAAAGCTAGCTTGATAGTTACTTTGTTCATATGTAATGAATTGCTTCAATTCAATATCGCAGCTTTTATTCACTTTTTTCTTATACTTAAAAATACCAAGATCAAACTTTTCCATTACTTTTGAAAGGAATTTTAAAATTTATAAAAATATAATTTCTTTGAACACATAGTAAATTTACTAAACATAAAATAAAACTTTAATTTGTTGAATATGAGAAATGTGACATCCTACTCCGAGTCGAGTCTTAGCAAGTCTTAGGCATAGAGTTGAGTAGTCGAGTTGAGTCGATTGAAACCAAACCCGGTTGGGGTAGAATGGGATTTTTTAAGTACTTAATTTGAGTGAGAGAAAAGAAGATCGAAGCACATGGGTGAGGAGTGATTTGCGAATTAAAAGATTGAGCTTGGGTCTTAGTTAGTAAGCCTGTTAACAATTGAGGTACCGCATTAGAACTTTTTACACACAAAATCCCTTGATTTTGCGACTGGCTTACCCGTAATACCCATTTACTTTCCCATTTTCGATGTTTATCTTCATCGTTCTTCCTTTCCTCTTGCCACCTCTTTTTCAATCTTCCTTTCCTCTTCCACCTTCCTTTCAATTTTAATGGTAGTTAAGCCTTAACTTCAATTTTTCTTCTATCCAAGTAAGTAAACCTTCTTAAGTTCATAATTGAAACATTTGGTGCTATTGTTTTAGAATTCATAAGAATTCTTATTTATAGGTGAAGGGAGTTCTAAGAGTGTAGAAACAAGAAGCTAAAGAAGAGCTCAAGCTTTTTGGAGCAAAGGTTTGATATCTCTTTTTCTTTACCATTTTCTTTGTATGAGATTTGTGTGGTGTGTTGCTATGAGACCATATTGCTTTATGTGAGTGGGAGGACTGGTAATGGTGAGAAAACAGGGAAAACAGGGGAAAACAGGGGAAGTATTGAATAAATGAAGTGAGTATTGAGTTTATGTTGAAACAGGTTTTGCTTTTACCCAGTAAAATTCATTCTTAGAGTTTTGACCCCATGTAATGGATGGGAATTAGGGAAGTGTCAGTAGAAGGAGTTATTTTGTTCCTCTATGTGTTCAGCTTTACATTGGGTTTTGAGATCATCCAGAATGGAGTTGTATATTGAGAGATATGACCAAAAGATTTAGCAGACAGTTGCAGGCTGAAGCGCGCGCTGCGAATGCATGATGGAGTTCGCGTTGCCTTCTCGCGCTCGCGAATTTGACCTTACGCGCTCGCGGAACTTTCGACCTGAAACTCTCTGACTCTTATTTAGCACATCTCGCGCTCGCGACTTTCAAGTACGCGGTCGCGACGTTGTGCTGCGCAAAACTCTTCTGACTCTCATTTGCACATCTCGCGCTCGCGACTGTAAGTGGCGGCGCTCTGCGCGTACTTGGCTCTTGGCCTGGTAAGACGCTCGCCGACCCTTCATCCGCGCTCCAGTTTGGCCATGGGAACTCACTGTCTCTCATTTGTCACTTCTCGCGCGCGCGGACTTTCAAGTTACGCGGTGCGCGGACTTGTGCCCGATAACTCACTGTCTCTCATCTGGTGCATTTACGCGCTCGCGGACTTTGCAAGGCGCGCTCGCGACTTATGTTTTCATGCACTTTTGGACTTCTTTTCAATGCAAATTGTATTTCGTTTGCTTGCACTTATATGCCTCCAAGTCATTTTAACATCAAAAACAACATTAGAACATGTAGTTCAATAACAAACATTCAAGCATGCAAGATGATTGAAATTCAATATACGCTTATGAAATTATTGAGTTATGAATTATGAATATGATTTGTGTTATATTATTGACCATACCCCAACCATTATGCTCCATTGAGGTTTAGGTAAAACCATGTAGATAAGGCGTATGTCGCCGACATAGATAGCAGATCTGCATGCGCCTCATACAGTTTGTTACTCCGGCTACAGGCCGTTGAGTGGATATGATTATATGGGCCATAGCAGCCAAGCATACAGTAGTCATCCAGTTTCAGACAGTTTTTCTTATCACTTCGGTTTCACTATAACCTTATGGAGCCAAACAGATATCTTGACATAACATTTCATGAAGTATACAGTCTTATAAACAGTACAAAAGATAATCAAGGTATCATGAAAGTATCATAATGTGTGAGCTTATATGTGCCATATATATTTACATGGTTCTTTCTATATATGTATGTGTTTAATTGTTTCTTTATCTATTGAGATATCCACTGAGCATTATTTGCTCAGCGAGTTACCTGTTTAACTCCTGTTTTTAACTTCGCAGGTTTTGAGAATTGGATCCATAGAGAGTCCGGTTACCAAACTGCTTGAGCAGTTTCAATCCTGTAAGAAGAACTCAGTCTTCAGGTTAAGCTACTCATTTGAATAATGTATCTTTGTCTACCTTTTTTTTTAATGGCATGTTACAGGGCACTCAGTTTGGGCCCATTTCATTTTGACCACTAGTTAATCCATGTTTTTTTTTATAAATATAAATTACAATTAATTTTTGTAAACCGGTATTTCAGCATGCCTATTATATTCAATATACATTAAATGACCTTTAACGCATGTCAGACCATACAGTTCCAACCAGTTTGTAGCCGTCCTCGGTCCGGTTCCATTCGGGTTTACGGGTTGGACCCGGGAAGGGGTTGTTACAAGAAATTGCCATGGAAATTTAATATATAATAAATCCAATAATAAAGGTCAGTCTAAAAAAATATTTTAAATTAAGTTACATATTCATGAAACTTGAAATTATAAATTTAAGAATAAGAAGGATATACTTACCGTAAATTAATCCCTGTTCTCCCTATCGCATTTTAAATTATTTTTTAATAAATAATAGAACAGATTCAAATTTATAATTTTTAAATAAATTGGTCTATGGTAAAAAATTTTCAATATTGCAAGTGAAGAATTATGAAGCTAAATTTAATTTATTCTAAACTAGTTCAAAGTTAAAATTTTGGTTTGAAAAAGGGTGTCCAAAATAATTACTTTTCTTTTAATCCCCCCTGAAACAAGTTCACGAATCAAATTAAGTTAAAAATCCCAAAATATGATTTTTTTAATATCTCTAAAAAATTTAGTCCTTTCATTCTATTCCTATCAACAATTTAACCAAATACTAGTTTAATGTTTGTTCCAAGTGAAAATTTGCATGTTTAGAATTTAATAAATTAATAGGAAATAGATAATTGTCAATTAATTGGTTTTTTGAATTTTTAAAAAAGTTATGTGTAAGTGTTAAATAAGGAAATTGCCAAAAACTTGAGAAAAAGCAAAATATAATATTTTTGTTCCAATTATACCTTTGCTTTAGTTTGTGATTCATGATTGTGGGCAATTTTAGTTTAATAAAACTTTTGGTGGGGTTTTTTTCTGCATAATTTTAATTTTATTATTTTTAATTTTTTAAACATTTATGAACCTATTCAATTTTCAGAGCAACAGGTCCCTAAAATCGTTCTTTTGTTCATGATTAAATAAAGTTTAACCTTAATAACCGTACTAATTAAAGGAAAAAAAAAGAAAGTAAATTCTCAAAATAAAAATAGCGAAGATTCTTAATTTTAGGGTGAAAATAACGAACAAGAAAAAAGTCACTGACAAGGATTTTTTTTCCGCAAGTATACGAATCCGCTACAAGTAATATAAAGTGAAGTAGAAGTATCCCCCCGTTGTCCACAGGGATGTGTACCAAGGTACAATTTATTATCCCTATTATTAATTTAAACGATAAAGAGGAAATTTGTTTTATAGAAAATAAATTCCAGCAAATAAAAGAGATAAGAAAAAGATCCAAGCAAAGCAATTAATTGAATTAAAGAAATCAAGAATTTTAAAAACTACTAGGGTTTGGATTTCACTTAATTTCTTTTCCAATTATTCATTAGTTCAATTATCAATTTAATTATTCAATAGGGGAAACAACTCTTAATTCAACCCTAAACAAGCTCTTCCGAATGTATTGCTAGCTAAATTTTTTTAATTCATTGAATTTACCTAATCCTTCCAAATAGCGCAAATCCAAATATGAATTAAATATTAAGTTTATTGTAGTTTGTTCATGAATTTACAATTTAGGTTGATTGGAAAATCAAATAAAACCCCCATGGAGTCAAACATAATAGCTTCCGCATCCAAGTTATTATTCCTCAATGTGGGTTTTTATTAACTTTTTCTTATCAAAGATCCTTTCTTTCCCGATTAAGTGAATAATTTGAAATAAATTCAATCTAAGGGGAAAATTCTGCCTTTAGAAAGCATTAAGTTATCAATAAAATCATAACTTGAATAAGGAAAAAATAAATCTAATTTGTATAAATTGGAAAAGAGATTAAGGCTAAATCCAAAACCCCTAGTAATAAGAATCTTTAGTTTCAACATAGTACTTAATAAAAACTCCCAACATACTTGAGAGAGCCATAATCAATAAAGGATAATGAAAGAAAATAAACAAGAATTTAAGAGTTGAAATTAAGAACTAGTGATAGGTAGCTTGGATGGCTTCCTTGAAATCTTGCACAACCCTCCCTTTGAATACTTGAAATTTTAAAGAGAGGAAACTTTGTACAGAAAAAAAATAGAAATGAGAAGATGACCCCCTTACAATGAATTCCTCCTCTCTTTTATATAGACTTCAATGAGAGAGAAAATCCCACCCTTTCTTTAGAGAATAATTCCTCCCCCTTTATTTTTTAAAGGGAATAAATTCTCCCTTTTGTTTTAAAGGGAATAAATTCTCCTTGTTTTAAGGGGAAATAATTTCCTCCTTATTTTAAGGGGAATAAAATTCTCCTTTGTTTTTAAGGGGAATAAAAGGGTCCTCCTGTTTTTAAGGGAATAAATTCCTTCTTGTTTTAAGGGAATAAAATTTTCAAATTAGACCTTTAAAATTTCTTCCTCAATCAACGGTCCGGGTATGCCTTTAAGTCTGTGTCCCTTCACTTGATTTCCTTAAATTCCAGCCACGGGTGTGGCTACTAAGCCAACCGGCAAGGCATGAAGTGTTTTTGGCTTTATTTTTAACTCTTCTCTGTGCCAAAAACCCTACAAATTTTCCTTAAGAAAAATAAGTGCATCATGATTCAAGGGAGTTTGAACAAAAAACATAAATACAAATATTAATTTAAGTAATTAAAAATACTTACAAAATCCTAATAAAAACCACATTAAATTAATTATAAAATACCACCTATTCAAAATTCCCCAAAACTTTTTAAAACCATTTGGTTTTATCCCTCAAGCCAACAAAACTAAAATTATAGCTTTTATTATGGTATGGAATTAATCCATTCACAATTTTCAATAAGTTACCCAAAAAAGTCCCATTAACCATAAGAATAAATCATGTGGGTTTCTTAATGCTATCATTTTCTAGCCAAAATTTAATTTTCCAATAAAACACATTCCCCTTTAATTAAACATAAGTAACAAGATTTTTATCATCCAAACATTTATTCAACTTATGATAATTAGAATATTGAAATTTTACCAAAAAATCAATTTAAACCTTTTAAATAAAGAAATGTTTTGAATACAAAGTTAACATTCTTCCAAATAGGCAAAAATAGTCATTTTCTTCTCCAACAATTTAAAATGCATACAATTTAAAAGATCAAAAGGTCTTTTATTTAGGTTATTTAATGGGGGTTTTAGGGGATATAATCTTAGCTAAGTAAAGAAAAAGGATAATATGGTAATATAAAGTACAAATACATGTTTTTAAATATCAGGATTTCCATTTATATTAAAACGAATTTTTTATTTGTAAAAGGGGAACTAACTTTTGAAGTCTCCTTACTAGCTTGAAATTAGAGTTATTTTTGGCAAGGTCTTTCTTCATAGCAACTTTTTGATATTTTCTCCCTTGCCTAAAAGTTTCCCCAAATTTAAAATTCTTTGATTAAATTTGCTTTCTCTTATGGGGTTTTTCCCTTTCCTTTTTTTTCTTTTTTTTTTTTTTTGAGTACTATGAAATTGTCTCCCCTTTTGTTTGCTATGTTTTAATAAAAATTAAAACCTTTATTTTCACATATTCGACTTAAGGTAGAAAAATTTAATTTTTGGTTTAATAGCTAGTTCCAATAAGGGGTTGAACAATAAATTTTTGATAATAGGCCTTCAAATTAGTTGCAAGGGTCATACTTTTTAACTTTAGGTGGTCCTAGGCTAAAATATGAAAAGTTTTAACAAAGAATTGCCCTTAACATCTCTTTCCTTAAATGTAAGCATTTTAAAATTTTTTTGTCATCGAAAGAAAATTCCCTAATTTGTTCCTAGGAATGCCAAGGTTAAAAATAATTTTTTTATGAAAAACACCTCCTTATTTATCATAAAATTCCTCATAAAAGTTAATGTTTAATAATCTTGGAAACAAATGATTAACCCCAAAGAAGCATGTTAAATTAAAAAAATTTAAAAAATTCAAAGCTGAAAAATAATTAAAACTTTTCGAAGAACCAACCTGATTTTAAATCAAAAGTTTAATGAATTTGAAGAAGAATTTTTTAAACTTGGCCCTCCAATTATTCCCAACCTTTATTTTTATTAGTGAAACAAAAAAATAAATTAAAATAACAAAAGAAATTTAAATTTTTATTTTAAACTTTCTTTCCCCAAACCTTAGTTTTTTTAGCCACATTGGGTCCCTCAATGAGCTTTATTCAATTTCCCCAAAACTTAATCCATATTATCAATAAGGTAATAAAAGAGTAAGAAAGTGTAGTGATTTATTACCTCATTGTAAATTGAAAAATACAAATAGAGCCCGGGTCGTGGAAGTTTAGCAAAGCTATAAAGTCCAACAAAACACTAAAAACAAAAAAAAAAACAATATATATTATCCAATATCCAAGGAAAAACCTAAAAGCAACAATTAAATCAAAAATCAAAAGAAAATAAAATGGGTTTGTCTCCACAAGCCGCTTTTATTTAACCGTCCCGTTAAGCTCGACGTACCTTGAAAACCTGAATTCAAGCTAATCATAGACTTATAGCAGTTTTTAAACGGGAATCCAAAAGGTTTCCACTTTGGTAAACCTTTAACACGTTGAGCATTAACCTTTGAAACTTCGTTCACCATTCTATTAATCTCACTGCTTCCATGCCGGGAAATCCTTTAATTGTGATGGGCCAGACCATCTTGAGCGCAGCTTTCTGGAAAAGAAACGGAGTTAGAGTTGGTAGAGGTAATACCTGTTTTGGCCCTACTCTTAGATTTCCGTAGGATAATATGCTTATCCTCCATGTTTGGTGGCGATTCTTTAATAGATTTTGGCATTATTCATAAGCATGAAAGCCCTCATTTCATCCATTCATGTTTAATTGAAGCAGCCCTCCCCCTTTTGAACCAACTTTCCTTAGTATCAAAAGTTAAGAAAATTGAATTGCCCAAATATGGCCTTAATGCTCCAGCCCTCCACAGGGAGGTGACAAGCTTACCGTATACCATTCCGATAATGGGGAAAGACCCATTGCCAATTGGTGGTTTTTGAAAATGCAGTTCTTTTATAGCCCCAAAGAGCCATCATCGAGGTTTTTTTCTTGGACCAGTCCTTCCTTTTGAATTTGCCCCCACGTGGTCCCTCCCAATAATCTTTCTTTTGATTTCCCCTATTAGTGACCCTTCCAACTTTCCCACTCGCTCGTTTGAGGGTGATAATGGGGCCCTTACCTACACGATAAGTAACAACCAATATTAGAAAGAAGGGAATCTTAAGTATTTTTGGTTACAGAAGTGCTTTAACCTCCCCATCTGTTGATTATTGGCTCTTGGTAAGTTTACCATGTCCGTGTGGAAATAATATTTTCTTGAATAAAGCTCATCACACACTTTTTGGCATCATTTATTGGGAAAAAAGGGCAACAAGCTTCCACCCATTTTGAAACAATAGTTTCCAACCGCTCTAGAATGTCATTTGGTTTTTGGAAATATGATGATGGAAAGGCCCATTGAAATCCAAGCCCCAAACATCAAATATCTTCCACTTTCAAAAGGATGGTTTTGTTTTAGTTGGCATTTCATGTCGCCCTTTTGAAATATTTGCCCTAACTTATTGACAACGGTCCAACAAAGACCGAAACAAAATTAAAGGCATCCTTAAACAAGTTAGGCCCAATAATAACCGCCTTTCTAAAATCCGCCGCTGCTGTCTTGCCTTGCCTCCAAAATGGTCCTCCCACATCCATTGAATGGCAAAATTCGAAAAGGACCAACTTTCCTATCTCTTTCTTACGGTAATGCAATCGTCGAAAGAGCTGGTCCACTAAATTACTTTGAACAAAAAACTGGCTTTCCTCCCAATAATAAGTAAATTTAAGAATCATGAAAAATTTTTTTTTTCTTTTGTTTGAAAGAAGATTGGGAAGGAAGTGATTGTTGCAAGCAAGATGAGTTTGACTAATATCAGCATAAACAGTTGGAGGCTTGTGCTTAGCTAGAAAAGAAAAAAATGTTTCCAAATTGGGTGGAAATCTTCATTGATATTCAAATTTTGCTTTGTTTCCTTTCCGTCCCCCAACTCCAACCCAGATAAATGAAATTCCCGCCTACAAGAAATTCCCCTCGGTTCCTTTTTTTTATCACGGAATTCTAAATCAAATTCCTGCAAAAGAAGAACCCACCCAACGAATTAATCTCGGCTTTGCATCTTTCCCCTTTTTCTAATAAGATATTTTAAATAGCAGAGTGGATCAGTGTACAACTATTGTTTTTAGCTCCAATTAGAATTTTTAAGCTCCTAAATTTTATTCAAAAAAGCAAAAACAAATGGCCCAGGAGTTCTTTTTTCAGTAGTGGCATAGTTTAATTGTTGCGCCCCAATCAATTTAATGGTACGACTAAGCATAATAAATGACATGCAATTTTCTTTTTCTCTTCTCTGCCCCAAGAACAGCTCCTATAGCATGAATTCACTAGCATCACCACATAAGCTCGAAAGGGGTGAACTCCAAATCTGGTGTAGCCAATGAATGGGGTGGCCTGAAAGTCCAGTTCTTTCTTCCATCTGTTAAAGGCCCATTTAAACCACTTCCCTTCGGTCAAAAATTGAAAGGAACCATCTTTAACCTAAACAAAATTACAAAGAGCGTTTGTTGGAATTTTGGAGAAATCTTTTGATAAATTCTTCCTGTAAAATCCCGGCAAAATGGCCCAAGAAGCTTCTTTACTCCTTTTACTCTGAATGGAGGGCGGTAGCCTTTTTTCAATTTACCTCCACCTTGGCCCCCTTTTATCCACTTCATCCCCCTGTCTGTTGAGATTTTTTTTATGGCCTAAAACCAATTCCTTTTCACTAACCATAAAATGAACATTTTTCCCCAAGTTCCAATAAACAAGGTTTTAGTGTCCTTCGCAATATCGCTTGCATCACTAATGAGAAAGGTTTATTAAAGAACAAAGAATCCAAAAGAAGAAAACCAAACACAGAAAAATCATCCATAAATTATTTTCATGAATTTCTCAAACCATGTCCAGAAAGAAAATTAGACCATCAATGCACCTCTGAAAAAAGTTTGCAGGGCAATTGCCACAACCCAAAGGCATTCTCCTGTCAGCGAAAGTACCAAATAAGGGCCCCAAGGTGAAAGTGGGTCTTTCTTCCTTTGATTCCTTTCGGGGGCATAGGTATTTGGAAAATAACCCCTGAATAACCCATCCTAGAAAGCAAATAGTGATGGATAAACCCTGCAAGTCCTTTGTCAAGCGATTTGATCAATAAAAGGTAGGGGAAATGATCCTTTCGTGTTTGCCTTTTGTTTCAATTTCCCTATAAATCAATGCACACTACCGCCAACCTTGTGATAAGTTCTAGTGGAATTAAACTCGCTATTTTTTGTTTTAGAAAATAACTGTCATACCCTCCCCCCTTTCCTTTAGGACTACTTGGACAGGACTTACCCGAACTGCTATCAGAAATTGGATAATTAATGCCAGCATCCAAGAAGTTTTTATAAATCTTCTGCTTTGACCACCTCCCTTCATAATTCCGGGTTTTTCAATCTTCCTTTTGATGCTCAATTGAAGGTTTGTAATCTTTTCCTCCATCAAGATCTTGTGCATGCAATACACTTTGGACTTATCCCCTGCAAACTGGAAAATTGACCATCCTAAAGCTTTTTTCTATGTTTTTCCGTAGAACCTTGCACAACTTTCTCTTTTGATCCAAAATGTTTAAGTGAGAAGAATAATAACAGGAAAAGAATTATTCTCACATGAAGAAATGCATTGGTTTAAATGAGAAATGGAAAAGTTTGTTTCAGTTCTTTTGCTTTGGGTGGTTCAACTTTTCCCTTCCTCAATCTATGATTCTTTGGATTAATGGTTATTATTATCTTTAATATGCAGAGTGTCCCTTTACAAACCA
>NW_023590789.1:24214646-24265338 GCF_014843425.1 Jatropha curcas
AATACTAAAATGTAAATTTTATGTGTTTATTTATATGAATTGTGCAATTTATGTTTAAATGGAAAATTAAAATTAAGTGTTGATTTATTTATATTATTAAGTGATTAATTTTGCATGTTTTATTAACAATTTGCATTTCTTAGTGTTAAAATAATAAATATGCATTGATTTTGGGTTTATTTGGGGTGGATTTTGAATCGGGGTAGAATGTATTTTAGGTTCGGTTTGTGCCCGCCTTGAACCATTAAGGGCAAGAGCGGGTCATTTATTTATTTTGACTTAATATTTTTCGTTCGGTTTGTTGCTCCGCCTTTGAACCATAAAAGGCAAGAAGCGGGTCTTTTTATTTATTTGTTTTGATCGCTTTGATTTAATTGCTTTAATTTGAATAATTGCCTATGTTGATAATTTAGATTTTGATTGGAGACGATTAATTAATTTTCCACATTAGGAACTCGGTTCGATTTACCGGGTTGGGTTTAAATAAATAAATATGGACTTTTCTAAAATAAATCAATTAGAATTTAGGTTTAAAAAGAGGCCGGTTTTTCGGGCGTCGGTTTCCAAAACGGACCGACGTACCCCAATTCCCTTACCCAGAACCTCATGGTTTCGCTCCTGACCAGTTTTTCTTAAATTAATTTGGCCTTGAATAAAATTGGTGTTTAAAATGGAGTCATTTTTATTTTAAAATAAAATTGGGAAACGGTCCCATTGGCCGAAAAAATGGGGTGGCGACTCTAAAAATTATAAAAGACCGAATTTATCGGCATCACGCATAATCCAAAAAGGATTTTATCACCTTTTTCCAAAACAATAAAACATAAAATAAATAAAAAGGCGTTTTTCGGAATCCTTCCGGGGGGTTTGGGATTTCGGCGAAAACACAGTTAAAATCGTCTTTTTTTTTTACCAAATCGTACGCCCAGGATAGGTGAAATTTTTAAAGATTTTCCTTCAAACTCAATTGTATGCGATCTCCTTCGTCATCGTTTACGTGGCACTCTCCTTATGCTTTTGGTTGAAAACATGTTGGTCAAAGTAGTGTGAACAGAATGTGAAGCTTCCTTCCACCAAATATGCATTGGCAAATGGATCCCTCGACCTTTTGCCTCTATTGCGCACCATTCTTTTTAATTTCCTGCAGGTGTCTTGTCATTGTACAATGCCACATATGTAAGTATAAGTTCCAAAATGAATGATGTAATCATTAGGAATGACGATGTCAGTGAATCACCTTCTCAAATGGATACATCCATCGATTATTGTACCGGTCCTTGCTAAACGACATTCATAGGGCAAATGAAACGGCACGTGTTTGATTCCAAAGAAGCCGGGTGGAAAAATTCGCTCAAACTTGGCACATCACTACTGGGATTTTTCGCGCTAAATTTGGTCCATATCAATCGCATTGGATAACAATCATTCGTCAATTCCTTTGAAAAAAGAGACTCAATTCTGTTTCATTGATTCCCAAATTCTTTCCTCGGTTAATAATTTCCCGGAATGCCAACAGGGATCAATCTTTGCATTGAAAAACATTGGGCCAGGATGGCTTTTCATGCCAAACAATCTATACTTCCTCAAATGTCCACCCACATCTTACCCATTATTTGAAACAGTAACCATCTTGGAAACTCCTAAAGAGTCGGTAACCATTCGCCACAAAATGCCTTTTGGGGTATACTGAAAACAATAACATCCTTAGAAACGCACCAAAGAACAGGATTGTCGAGTTCTGTCGAACCGACAAACTCATGTCTGCTCTCCGCAATGCCTTGGTTCCCGCAATGTCATGACAGGTATTGCATAGAATTTCCCAACACATTTTTTTCTATGTGCATCACATCAAGGTTATGATGATAAGAAGTGAAAACTCCAGCATGGCAATCCAAAAGATGCTTCAAAGGCCCCAGATCTTCAATTCTTGTAATATTTTCAGCTTCCAAACTTCACAGGTGGGAGGGGGTTCAACAATAGTCGTGTTCTTTTCTAAAGCATTGTCGATTTCTCCTTCTAAGGTGAGATTCTGGTAAGAATTTGCGATGATAATCAAAAACCAAACATTGTTTACCTCCATTCTTTAGTGTAATGCATTAGTGTTTTCCATGCAATGAGGACAAGCCCAATTTCCCCAGCCATACTCCACCCAGATAACATTCCAAATGCTGAAAAAATCACTGATGGTCCAAAGGGCAAAGCAGCTCGCATTATGAAATTCTGATGGTCGAAATATCGAATGTTTTCAAAACCCCATATTCCCATAAGTTAATTAAGTTTGGCAATTTCAAAGGCTGCAGAAAACCACAATCAATTTTATGTTTTGGATTAGTAGGGGCCAGTAGGGAACAATAACACACAAAAAACATATATTTGCACTTTTCATACAACATTTTTGACGGTGTGGTAGATTATTATTGGTGTGAAAATGACAGGCCATGATGATATTATTGTCGCTGATGAGCCAAACGGCTGAAACCCATTCCAGTACCAAAGCCCCAATCTCACGTTTTCTCATATCAGCAGCAAACACAGGATGAATGTTATCAAATGTTTCCACGCTTCAGAGACTCTGACGAAATGAATCATTATACCACATTTCATATTCATGCAAAGCATAGCCATGTCATGTGTCAGTTGTCGCCTTTAGATGCATATACCTTTGAAGGGCGGAGGAACAAGAGGGAAATTAATAATCTTCTTGAAAGCCTTCTCTCTGTACTCTTACCAGTCCCTGACCCCGCCGTGGATATCATGAAGATTTACAAAAACTGCATTCTCTGAAATTCCGATCAAAACCACCCCAAATATCATACCAATATACGACAGCAAATCAAATTCTTTTTCTACCGGTAGTCCCAATCCCACGAAACTAATTTTTTTGTCGATAAAAAATTATTCAACCATTGAATGGCCTTCAGGCAACATTTCCTTTTGCTAACTGCACCAAAATTCATCGTAAACACCTTTCTTGAAAAATGGTCTGGCTTCCGCTTTCATGTGTTACTAATCATGCCACAACAGACAGAAACTGAATGATTTCGTTACATCCAGGCCACAGTTTCATTGTTAGCTGCACTTAGCATGTCAAACATTGTAGTGCTGCTACGTTTTGGCGATTCCTCCATATATCCACAATTCACATTGTACTCTACTCGCATCGATTACCAAATATCATTGCCATTAATTACCATACAAAAATTGATTTAAGGGCTGAACTTCTAAACTACCGGAAATGGAGTAGCCTGACCCACGGCAACTAACGAGCTTCCACCATGATGTTATCCATTCGTAATAATTTTCCACGAACCCATTTGCACAAATGAAGTTTTCACTGCTTATCGATGTCTAAGGGAAGGCTTGATTTCGACACTTCTTGTGATTACATGGACACGCTCAACTTATTACCATCCATAAAACCTGGGATTTACCAACTGCAAACTGTTATAAACGCCTCCAATCCTTGCAGGAAAACTTCTTGTCTTAATAATCCCATTGACCTCGAACTCCGAAATACATCCATCTCGATTATTTCGCATTTTTTTTTTTTACCTAACTTAACAATTGTTATAAATGGTTAAAATTATATGTTAATTGCATTAGTCTAAACCATCCCTCTTAAAACATGCCACTAATGTAATGCTTCAATTTTACCACTTATAACTCAACTAGGTTATTCTATAATAAGAGGTCAACTAAATTATAAATGTAAAAATCCACTAAGGTTCATTATTCAATAACAAAGGTTATTTATTATATACACCTACTATAATAAAGGTAAGTGTACTATCCTACATATTTGAATTTTTTTTTGGGAAAAAAAAATCGGCAGCATTTCGGCCACAAATACAAATCAAATCTCCAAATACAAAGACACGTTCAATAAACACTTTTATATCATACCAAACATTCTCCAAAGGGCAAAATGGCAACTACCTAGGCCTCTAATCCAAAACTCATCATTCATTTAATAAAAAAAATATTATAAAAGAATATAACGACAATATATAAAATAAAGAAAAACACAACCAAAACTTCTCAAGAAAAAGACGTTGCCAATAATTAAGAACATGAGAATAACCTAATATTTTAAATACACCACAAAAAAATAAACAAAATAATGACTTGAATTTGAAACTAAACTGAATAAAATTAATTCACTTTGGTAGTTCAATTTCTATCTATGTTTAAGCCGTTGTTTTGTATTTAACAATCCTATCTAACTTCCTTTTTTTTAACAATTTAAAAACCTTTTAATTCCATATAATAATAATTAGATTTTTTCAAATTAAGAGCCTTACAATATTTACATATTCTAAATTATCTTACCTTAAATAGCAAAGGATAAAAAACGGATATTTTAAATTAATTAGAATGCAATTATAACATAGATTAACTGTGTTTAATCTTTAAGTGCATGTAACTTTTGAAAACAAAAATTTTTTCATTTTTTAAAATTCAAACAAAAATGTTTAATGTTCTTCAAGAAAAAATTGTTTACTATATATTTGTGTTTCTATGAGCAATTTTTAAAGCGCGGTCTTTTTGATTTTTCTATGTAGTTTAGCAGTTCTCATATTACTTTCTCCTTTATCCAAGCAAATTCTTTTTTACTTATTTTTAATTTTTTTTAGTTTTTTAGCACGAGTTAATTGGCCTCTCTTGCTGATTCCTTTACATGTCATTATGCATTTTGGGCTTGCTAAAAAATTGAGTCACATTATGAATTTATTACCCAAAAAATAGGATTCCTTGCACCCAATTATTCTCTCTTACCTAATTTCTCATTACCTGAAAAGGCTAATCTTCAATTATTGTATATTTTCTTGCTATTGTGAATTGGGAATTATTTTTCAATAGAAATTGTTTTTTGTTGTTGTGAGTGAAATGTTTTTTTTTTTTTTTTTATAAATGAGATTTGAAGGACCATATAAGTTAGAAGAAAGTAAATTAAAGTTTCCACTTGTATACATTATAATTCAGAAATATTTTTCTTTCTTTTTCTTTTATTCCTTTTCTTTTTTTGTGTCTAATTATATTACTTGTTTTGTTCTTCTTTCTTTCTTTTTGCAGAAAAATTTCAAAACTAGTTTTGTTCTTCTTTTCATTTTTCTTTAATACCCAATCTATTTTCGTTGATGGTTTTTTTTTTTTTTCCATCTTTGTGTCTTTAATTTCTGTTTTTATCATTAATTTTTCTTTCTTACCTCAAAATGTATTTTAAACCTTTTTGTAATTTAATATACTTTGCTTTTTAATTACTATTAGTTTGAACATAGGAAGATATTGACCAAATGATTTATATAGCAAACTCTAACTAATTTGGGATATTAAAACTCTAGTTGTATTGATGTTTTTGTAACTCTAATTATAGTATAAAGCGAATTTATTTTCAACAAAATAAAAAAAAAAAGGTTAAACCTTATAACAGTAATATTATTTAACAATATTATTTTTCAAATAATAACAATAACAATATTAATTAATAAATAAAATTATAACATTAACAATAATAATAATAATAATAATAATAATATTAATACTTATAACAATAAACAATTTAGGCCAAAAAATAATAATTAATAATAATAATAATTAACAACGATTAACAATATTAATAATAATAATAATAATAACAGTAACAATAATAATAAATTGCAAAAAAAAACACATGAATCCAAAAGAAAAAAAATTTCGAAAAAAAATTAAAAATGCAAATCGGGTCTTACCTCAAATAATGTTTCCAAACGGTGGCGAACGGGGCATTTGAGAGTGACCGGAGCGGCGGGTGGACTGCATGTCAGTCGAATCGTCGGTTCGTAGGTTTCTTGGGAGGGCGGGGGGCGGGGGCACAGGAAAACTAGAGGGCCAGGGCCAGGGGCTGGGGGAGGAGGGGGGCGGAGGGAGGGGGGAGAAGAGGGAGAAGGCGCGAGGGAGGCGTGGGCGGGGCCGGGGGGAGAGGGGCCGGGAGGGGGGGGGGGGGGGGGGGGAGGGGGCGGGGGGGCGGGGGGGTAGCGCGGGGGATGAGGAGGGGGGGGTGGGGAGCGGGGGCGGGCCGGGGCGGGTGGTGGGGGGTGGGGGGGAGGGCGGCGGGGCGGGCATCAGGCGGGCTGGAACGTTCTCAGGAGGGGCTGGCAGCGGCGCTGCGGACGGAGGAGAGGAGAGGAGAAGAAGAGAGAGAAAAGAAGAAGAAAGGAAAAGGAAACTAGAGGGCCGTTCGCGTTTAAAAAGCCCTAAAGTTTGCGCCGACATCGGGTTTCGCAAACTTAATTAACATCGAATCGCAATTTTTAATTGTCCGACGTCGTTTTACTATGCGACCAAAAATTGAGACCATTTGCAACTCAATACGTCGGTCGCCCAAAATATCGATCGCAATTTTGTCGCCAGTTCGGTTTCTCAAAACTTATCCCTATTTTTGACGCGCGCCAATTTTGCGATTAGAAAAACTATAGTCGCCAAAGCGGTTTCGCAAAAATCCGGTCAACAAAATCCGTAGTACCCACTAGTCGCCAAACCGAAAACCAAACTCGCAGGAAATTTTTCAGCGCTTAAAATCTGTAACTATTTTGCCCCATAAGTTCCACAAAATCGGTTCGCAAAATTGCGGACTGATTTAGGTCCGTCGCAAAAAAAATTTTGGTCGCAATGTGGCTTTTTTTTTTTGTAAGTGAATATTTTTCACATATTGACCAATGTTAAGCTTGCAGGCCTGATCAAGGTTTGAAGTATTTTACAACCGTAGGAATTGGGAAAGAATATGCGACAAATCACACCCATTTTATCTTAAAATAACTAAATTTTACTAAAACCCTAAATGCGAAAATCTGTTAGAAATGAAAAAATGAAAAATCAAGCTTAAAAGATGATGCTCTCATTCGAATAAAAAAGAAGTATCGCTTGCGATTACAAATTGGTAGAAGAGAAAAAAGGAGTTGCAGAACGAGAGAAGGGGAAAAGAGAAGTCAGAATCGTTTAGCTTGGAACCTGAAGAGAAATTGGCAAGTTGAGCAGTAAGGGTAGTGAGGGATTTGGTATTGGAGACGAAAAAAGCTGTCACCGAAATAAACTTTTAGGAAGTGCGAAATGACAGAAGTATGTCAAATTAGTTACTCCTTTGGAAGTTGCTCTCAAGGGACCAGGCAAAATTCCACCATTCACCAATGTATGGGAATTCTGTGTAGGCTTACGTTCTTCAATCTAACTGAGTAAAACGGGTTTGGTAGAAATTTGGGGATTTGATTGAATTATTACAAATTTTTCGAAACAAAAAGTCCACTTTCATTTTTTTCCTTTTTCAATTTAAACTCTTCAACTACTGCCATAATGAAAGAACCAGTAGTTGCTTCCTAGAATAAACTTATAACTACTTTTTCTTTCTGATCCTCTTTCATAGGCTCAAGCTGTGTTTTTGCTTTGCTCATGAGCTTTAATGCAAATTGCGGCTACGGACCATTATTCTGTCAATAGGACATCTCAGAGAGGATTGAAAGTAATCACTTTGAGGTTTCATTATTGTTCTTTATAGATTTGAGTGCATACTAACACCTTCAGTAAATTTCGTTAATCTCCAAAGAAAGGGCTGGGGGCGTAAGATTATGGATTTCCTTTTCCAAATTTAGAGAGTTTTCCATCTTAATTTTAATGTCAAATATATTTTTTCATATTATTTTTTAATATTTGAATAGATGAAAATTTATGAACTAATAATTTCCTTTAAAAACAAAAATTGTTACTTTTGATTTTTTTTTATT
Organism: Jatropha curcas; assembly: GCF_014843425.1. The sequence continues at coordinate 24,222,401 of NW_023590789.1, forward strand.
TACTAAGAAGTATATCCAGATTTCATATTCAACACGAGTCATATTTTAAATTAAGGTCTAATTATAATTATCATTAGGAAGTTCATAGTGGATTGTTGATAAGTAGCTTTTAAAAAAAAATTTTTATTGTATAAACATTATTAGCATTCTAGGCTATTTGATTAATAACTTTTTTTTTATTTTTAATAAATTTCATGATTCCTAACAAAATTTTTTTCCTTTATTCAATCACCTAAAGATTTCAAGTTGAACTGTGAGGCGAGCAACTTTGAATAATTTCCTCAGCCTTGCTCTCTCTTTCTCCCCTAGCAACTTTTTTTTTTCCTTGTTTTCAATCACCCAAAGATTTCTTAATACCCCAAATCCTTGCTACTGGAGTTAGACTTGTCCATTAGTTTTCATCCAAACTGATGGTCAAACGGAACGGTTCAATAAACTACTTGAGACGGTATTTACCGCCAATTTTTTTTCAATCGGTTTCAGGAAAAAAGCGCCAAAACAAAAACAGACGGATTTTACCAAACTAAAATTTCACTGAGAACTCGTTGCACGTAGTTCAAAAACAGGTTGGGCTTTTTGGTCCTTATTTTTTTGTTTCTCCACTTCGGAGCTTATTCAGATGGTATAAAAAGGCCAAATTCGTGGCGTATATATTTTCTTTTCTCATATTGTTCATCTTATTTAATTGAAGGCCTATCATTGTTCTCCCTCTCACAATTCATTCTTGTGAATTTGATAGAGTGAGGTTTATTTCTTTCCTTATTATATTGCTGTTATTGTAGCTTTTGCTTGAACTGATTTACTGACATTGAAAAGCTAAGACTATGTTTATACTTAATTGGTTCAACCATGTTTAAACTTGTGTTTATAAAATTAAATTTTTTTTTAAATTTTCAGATGAAAAAAGTGAAGGCCAAGCTTACGTGCTTTTGTATGGATCAAAATCTTGGCCTACATTATTCAAGGCCAGAATGCAAGAACTCAGGCAGAACAAGGTTTTCAAATGTTGTGGGATTACTCTTTCCGCGAAATTTGGCTTGAAACTTCTGTGTCATGGTCTAAATTTAGAGAAAAAGAAGAATGGCTAAATTAAGACTTTATTTATTTATAGCTTCGCATCAATACTAAAATTCTCTCCTTATCTTGGTTTGAAAACTGTTCCCTTTGTTGTTGAGTCTTGCTTGGAAAGAAGCTGCTACTCATGGTTTCGAATAAGAAGAGGGAGAACCATTTAAGGAACGCTACTATTCATATGGAGTCAATTTATTATGTTTCTTTTTTATTTTTTCCTTTCTTTTTTGTTCTTGTTATTATTATGATTAGGAATTGAATGGGTTGTAATTATTAGGGACTGCGGCGGTGTACATTTGTGAAGGATGTAAGGAGCAGAGCTGATGGTTTCTTCCTCCTCTTCTGCATCCCATCTGCTATTTATTTCAAGCCTTAGTGTTAAAGATTACCAAGCGCTCAAAGAAGAGTAGAAAGATGCTTAGTCGAGAAAGGATGCTTTTCAATATAGAGCTTACGATTCTTAAGAAGCCTTTGCATAGTTTCAGATTAGAGGATGATTGTATTGATTTTTTTTTTTTTGGATATTAATATTAAGAATTTTTTAAAAGTTTGTATTAAATTTGGATTATTAAATAGTTTTGTTTTAAAGGCATAAATGGATGTAGTTTCAGTTCAAGGGAAATTTATATACTAATTAATTCAAATGCAGAATCTAGATTTCATATTGAATGAGGTTCATATTTTATCATTTACTAATTATTGTTGGAAGATTGGGTTTGCACATTAATGCACTTTATAGAATGTTCATATTCCATTTAACCAATATTTTTCAAAATACATTCATTTTAAATTTCGTATTCCAAATTAACATTTGGATTTTTAGATTTCAATTTGGATTGAAATTATTCTAGTAGAAGTTACACCCCTATTGTTAGCCCAAACGGCGTCAAAGGAATAGAGATTGTTCCCTGCTGTTTAGAGCAACTACCAAATATACAGATATAGTCTGTTTAGATATAGGTTTGTTTCATTTGTATCTATTCTTATTGTTGTAACTGCTTCCTTATATCATGTTAAGTAGTTAGCTGATTTTTATGCTATTTCAACTCTGTAGCTCAACTATTATTAAAGCTTGCTTTGTATTCATTAATAAAACACAACAAATAATATAAACCTTCTTCACATTATCTTCACAATTGGTATCAGAGCCCTCACCTCTAATTTTCTGCATTCCATCATGTATTCTTCTCAAATATGATCCATCAAATTCAAATCTCTTCTTCTGCTCATCATACCTTCAATACTGTAAGGCCTTACTTCTAAGAAAATTATCTCGATTGGAAAAACTCAATTTTTAATCCTCTTCTCAATTACCAAAATCTGAACTGGCGTTTGTTTGATGGTTCAACTGTTTTTGCTCCATCGAAAACAATTAAAGATTTTTTTACTCCTCCTTGCCTTGAGATTCCAAAATCCAGAATATGAAACATTGGTATAAAAAAGGATCAGATGCTTCCATTCCTGGATCCTTTTCTTTCTCTTTCGAAGAGATATCCCTTATGTTAATTTGGGGTTATCTTCATCTTATGAAGATATGGCAGGCTCTCTCTCAAGCCTTTGTTCAGTTTCTCAAAACCGTTCAGTTTCTCAAAACCGACAGCTGCAATTACACATTGAACTCCAAGAATTGAAGAAAAATGATCTCTCAGTCTCAGCATATCTGCAACGTGCTAAAGCTCTAGCTGATGAGCTAAATGCAGCAGGACGTCCTTTTGCTCCAGCAGAATTTAATGCTATAATTTATCGCAATATTGGCAGTAACTATCATGCCATTATCACTGCCTTAAATCTTTATTCTGAACCAGTGTCATTTCATGAACTCCATGGTCAACTTACTGCTCATGAAATTTTACTTAAGAGCTCTACTGATCTTCCTCAAGCAAATATGGTGACTTGTCAGTCTAATTCTGCTCCATTGCTTCCCACTCCATCTCAGAATAATAATCAAAAGAAATTTTCGAATTGGAATGGAAATCGAACCCGTGCACCTTGTCAAATCTGTGGCTATAGAAACCATACAGCTGATCGTTGTCGTCGTCGATATTCTCGTTACAAGTCTCACAACCAAAATGCAACTCCACATGCAAATTACTCTTTGGCTGGTTGCAAATACTCCACATGCAAATTACTCTTTGGCTGGTCATTTTAATAGTGAAAGTGCTCAAGTTCCCATTGCCAACTACACTCATGGAGGTTCCACTATGCCATGGTATCTTGACACAGCAGCAAATTATCATATCACTCCTGATTTAACTAATCTCGGCATTGCTCATGACTACAATGGACAAGACCAGCTCCATGTTGGTAATGGACAAGGTTTGCAAATCACTCATACTGGTATCACATCCTTTCCTTCGTCTACTGGTTCTCTCTCTTTAAAGAATGTTCTTTGTGTTCCTAAAATTGTCAAAAACTTACTTTCAGTTCAAAAATTTGCCACTGATAATTCCTGCTTCTTTGAATTTTGGCCCTCTTATTTTCTTGTCAAGGATCAGGTGTCAAAGGAAATCCTTCTGCAGGGCCCAAGTGAAGATGGAGTGTACACTTTTCGTCCTGATGTCAAGCAAGCATTTACAGCTGAAGCACCCACCAAGGATGAATGGCATGCTGCTTTGGGACATCCTCAACGGCGTCTCGAGTCTAGTTTAATTAAGCAATTTCATTTACCTTGTTCCAACAATTCTAGTTCTCCCAACAATTCTAGTTCTCCTTGTTCTTCTTGCGTTTTAGGCAAACATGCCAGACTATCTTTAGGATCCGTTCAACATAAAAGTACTGCCCCCTTTCAACTTATTTACTCAGATGTTTTGGGCCCGGCTCCCTTGTTATCTAGTCTTGGCCATCGCTATGCTCTTATTTTCGTTGATGATTATTCACGTTACACATGGATTTATTTGATTAAAAATAAAAGTGATGTTCATCCTGTCTTTCTTCAATTTGAGCAATTCATTCATCGTCAATTTAATCAACGAATTTTGGCATTCCATTCAGACTGGGGAGGGGAATATCGAAAGCTAAACACCTATTTCAAACAAGTCGGTATTGTTCACAGACTTGCATGTCCTCATACTCATGAACAAAACGGTGTCGCAGAACGAAAAATTTGCCATCTTGTTGATACCAGTCTTGCACTTCTTGCGCATGCTAATTTGCCACTACGGTATTGGAATTATGCATTTGAAATGAGCTGTTCTTCTATAAATAATTTGCCCACTCCCGTTCTTAATAATTCTTCTCCATACTTTGTTTTATTTCACAAACATCCTGATTATTCTATTCAAAAGCCCTTCTGAATTCAAAAGCCCTTTGGATGCCAACTATTTTCCTCATTACGTCCATATATAACCATAAATTTGTCATTTCGGAGCACTCCTTGGTCTATCGTTGGTCAAGTCCCTTTCAACTCGGGTAAGTCGCTGTCCTTGATTTATCCAATGATAGAGTTTTATTTGCTAAGGCATGTTGTTTTTTAATCCTGCCTCTTTTGTACCTCGTTCTCATAATGCAGCATCTCAAACTCCCAAAGGACTCTTCCACCTTTACCATGGCTTTCACAATTAACTTTACCATGGCTTCACATTAAAAGTGTACCTCCATCATCCACGGGTTCTGTTGGAAATTCAGGTCAGATCTCTACTCCCTCTAATACTCCATTATTTTCTACCACTGATCACTCTTCAAATTCAGGTCAGTCCCCACCTTTAACCACGTCACCCTCCTTTCCCTCTCCTCAATCACCTTCATCAGATTCAACCACTGACCCTCAACTATCTCTCATTGTTGATCTCACCCGTTACCCATCTCCACTAAATGTTGAGTCTTCTACCTCAACCTCTCCTCCTCGAACTCATCCCATGCAGCTTCGTTCTTCCACCATGCAAAAACGACATGCTTGTCTTTCCACCAAAGCAAAAAATTACCTTATCACAGAACCAACAACCTTCAATCAAGCCAAACCGTATGTTGAATGGCGTGATGCCATGCAGAGTGAAATTAATGCCTTGCTTCAGAATCACACATGGGTTCTTGTTCCTCGACCTCCGTTTGCAAATATCATTGGCAATAAATGGGTTTATCGAATTAAAAGAAAAGCTAATGGGGAGATAGATCAGTTTAAGGCTCGGCTCGTTGCAAAGGGCTATTCGCAGCAGCCTGGTATTGATTACTTAAAAGAAAAGCTAATGGGGAGATAGATCAGTTTAAGGCTCGGCTCGTTGCAAAGGGCTATTCGCAGCAGCCTGGTATTGATTACACTGAGACCTTTAGTCCTGTTGTTAAAGCTACGACCATTCGGACCATTCTCTCAATTGCTACTTCTTCAAATTGGCCAATCCGTCAACTTGATATCTCCAATGCGTTTTTATATGGTTTTATTGATTCAAATATTTATATGGAGCAGCCCATTGGCTTTCAAGACTCTTCACATCCAGACTATGTGTGTAAGCTGTCTAAGTCGTTGTATGGACTTAAACAGGCCCCTCGGGCCTAGTTTCAAAGACTCACTTCTTTTCTGCAGGCACTTGGTTTTCAAGCTTCGAAGGCTGATTCTTCCTTGTTTATTCTTCATCAAGGTGCTCTTAAATTCTATGTTTTAATTTATGAGGATGATATTCTCCTTACTTGCTCTGATTCTACAAAAATGGATTGCTTTTTAAGTACGATCAAATCAACCTTTCCAATTCGAGACCTTGGATCTCTTCATTTCTTCTTGGGCATTGAGGCACAATTTTCAGCTGATGGTCTTCTCCTCACCCAACGAAAGTACATCACTGATCTGCTAGCCAATTCTAACATGTCTGATTGCAAGCCTTGTCATACACCTATGTCAACCAACCCTCCACTTTCTAAACTCTCTGGTGATCCTTTATCAAATGCGGAGCAATATCGTCATACGGTTGGATCCCTACAATACATCACTCTGACCAGACCTAATATCTCATTCTCTGTAAATAAATTATCTCAATTTATGCATCAGCCTACTCAAGAGCATTGGACAGCAGTTAAGAGGTTGTTACGTTATCTTAAGGCTACTGTTGGTATCAGTTTGTTCTTCTCCAAGCATTCCACTCTCGACTTGCAATGCTTGACTGATAGTGATTGGGGTGGTTGCCCCGATGATCATCGATCAACAAATGGTTATGCAGTCTACCTGGGTAAAAATCTTATTTCCTGGACTTCAAAGAAACAGCCAACCATTGCTCGGTCTTCCACCGAAAGTGAATATCGTGCTCTTGCTAACTCTACTGCTGAAATTATGTGGATTCGATCCCTTCTGTCTGAACTTGGCTTCTCTTCCTCCCATCCAGCTACATTGTGGTGCGATAATGTGGGAGCTATTTATCTATGTTCAAATCCCGTCTTTCACGCTCGAACAAAACATATAGAACTTGACTATCATTTCATTCGAGAACAAGTTCAACAACGCATAATTCAGGTTCGATTCCTTTCTTCCGATGACCAAATTGCTGATATTCTCACCAAACCTCTTGGGCAGCGTCTCTTTATTAAACACCGAGACAAGCATCGGCTTTGTTCTTCTCTGCCTTCAGCTTGACGGGGGGTGTTAGAGCAACTACCAAATATACAGATATAGTCTGTTTAGATATAGTTTGTTTCATTTGTATCTATCTTTGTTAGAGCAACTACCAAATATTGTTAGAGCAACTACCAAATATACAGATATAGTCTGTTTAGATATAGTTTGTTTCATTTGTATCTATCTTATTGTTGTAACTGCCTTCCTTATATCATGTAAGTAGTTAGCTGATTTTATGCTATTTCAACTCTGTAGCTCAACTATATAAAGCTGCTCTTGTATTCATTATAAACACAGCAAATAATATAAACCTTCTCACATTATCTGCACACCTGCATGCGGGTTAATTTGTATGAAGGCTTTTAATTGCGCTATACCTTTGATTCTTTTACCCTTAGTTATCACAATCAAAGCACTATTGATATTAATAAAAAAAAACACAGTCAAATTAATAAGAAAGATACTAACAAGATGTTCCCTCTATTCCTTGCGAGTTTTGTAATGTCTTTTGAGGTTTATATTTTTCCTTGGTCACTATATCTAATATTGCTTGTTCGTATTGTTCAGAATGTTCCCCGCTTGCGGATACATGTACTACCTTCAATGACAAAGGTCTGCAACTGGAACTATCCCATCAACAACTCTGCAGAAAGCGATCTCATAAACCTATTATCCCTATTACTATCGATGCTCTTACGAACACCCTAATATTTGACCACACATCCAAAAAATGCATGTGCCTTGTCTTTCGTTGAGCATGTTTTGCCATGAAAATAAAAGTGTCATACTTGAAAAATTGATCAATGATGACCAGATAGTGTCAAATTCTCCAACTTTAAGCAAAGATTTCACTGAAAAGTGTAAAGTGGCAACAACGATAACTGATTGATCATGTGGAGGACAAGAAAGTTTGTGTTTATTGTATGATATAATATATTTTTCTGATTGTTTATTGTATGATGTTGCAAATTTTCTATCAATCAATAGAAATAATCATTGGTATGCAATGGTTGCAAATGTGAAAGAAAATAAAATTTATGTGTTAGATTCTCTAAGACAAGATATTTCTATGTATGAAGAAACAAAGGAGACTATAGTAAGTAAAAACTTAACTACAACTTAATCTTACTGTTAAAGAACATAAGGTGAATATCTTAATGTATTTTCTTTTTTTGGTTGTAGGGATTGCTTGTCAATCAATTAACTGGAATAAATCATGAATGAACTTATTATCTCGTCGCCGACCATCGAAAACAATATGATAGTTCCAGTTGCGGAGCTTTGTCATTAAAGGTAGTACAATGTTGGGCGGCGGGATATCGACCCTCGTTTCCAAACCTAGTAAGTATCAAGAATCATGATATTCTTCTTGTAGGATATTTTGTTTCAATATATGACATCTGATTTGAAGTTTTGTATGTACAGGATCATGGTAAAATGATAAGATTTTTTATTACTTTGGAGAACACCCACGATGTATGATGAAGAAATGAGGCAAAAGCTTATAATTTTTTACTTAAACGTAGTGCTTTTGTATACAAAAAAGGTAGATGGTGAGAGCTAAGGCTAATTTATACATATTGATGGCAAACTAATTGGATTGCGTTTTTAAATTGAATTAGGCAAATCGAAAATTGTGTATAGATCATATTACAAAGAATTTTTAGAACTTTGCTGAAAAAGATATGATGTTGCTATTTAGTCGTCCAAAATATACATAGCAGAAATATGTCAAGCTAAAAAACAAGTCCCTAGTCTTCATCTTGCCTTTTACTTGTGACATCCTACTGAGTCGAGTCTTTTCATAGAGTCAAGTTTAGTCGGGCCAAACCAAACCCGGTTGGGGTAGAACGGGGTTATAAGTGGACTTACTTGATTGAGAGAAATAGATCAAAGCATATGGGTGAGGATTTATTTACATTAAAAGACCAAGCTTGGGTCTTTAGTAGTAACCTGTTGACAATTGAGGTACCATTTAGGAAGTTTCACATAAAAATTCATTGATATTTTGTTGATTTTCGCTGAGCCCTACCCGTAATAACCATTTCACTTTCCCATTGTTATCCTTTATCTCTCATCTTCTTCATCTCCTGTCCTTTCTCCATCCTCATTTTCGATGGTAGTTTTAAGGCAACCTCAATTTTCTCCAAGTAAGTAGAATATTTTTGAAGCTTTATGTTATTCAACCTCTAATTGAACAAGTAAGTAAACCTTCTTGAAGTTCATAATTGAATCATTTGGTGTTGTTATTTTAGAATTTATAAGAATTCTTCTTTATAGGTGAAGGGAGTTCTAAGGGAGTAGAAAAAAGAAGCTAAAGAGGAGCTCAAGCTTTTGGAGTAAAGGTTTGATATCTCTTGTTCTTTTCCATTTTCTTTGCATGAGAAATTGTGTGGTGTGTTGCTACTGAGACATATTGCTTTATGTTGAGTGAGAGGACTGGTAATGGTGAGAAAACAGGGGAAAACAGGGGAAGTATTGAATAAATGAAGTGAGTATTGAGTTTATGTTGAAACAGGTTTTGCTAATCTTTACCGAATAACTTATTCTTGATTTTTAACCCCCTTTATGATGGAATTAGGGGAAGTGTCATAAGAAAGATTGTTGTTCCTCTGTTGTGTTATCGTATTTGGGTTTTTGAAAATCATCCAAATCGGAGGTTGAGGAGTTGTATATTGAGAGATATGATCAAAAGAGTACAGACTGTGCAGGCTGGAAAACGCGCGCGCGCGAATTGCATGAAGAGCTCGCGATCGCGATTTTCATTTGCGCGCTCGCGACTTCCACCTGAAACTCTTTGACTCTCATTTGGTGTTTTACGCGCTCGCGATTTTGCACTGCGTGCTCGCGACTTGACCCTTGGCCTGTAAGCGCTCGCGACCTTCTTCGCGCGCTCGTGAATTTGGCCTGGGAACTCACTGTCTCTCATTTTGCACTGTACGCGACCGTGATTTTCATTTGCGCGCTCGCGACTTTCACCCGCGCTCGCGACTTGTGCCAGAAACTCAACGCCGCTTAGCGACTTTCAAGTGCGCGCTCACGACTTGTGCCGTTAAACACATGACTTGATTTTTGCATCTCGGCGCTCGCGACTTTGCAATACGCAGCTCGCGAACTTTCACCTGGAAAAACTCACCTGACCTTCAGGTTCATTTTGCACACTACGCGCTCGCGACTTTCAAAGTACGCGCTCGCGACTTGTGTTTTCATGCACTTTGGACTTCTTTTTCAATGCAATTGTATTCCTTTGCTTCACTTACATGCCTCCAATCATCTTAATACAAAAATATAACATTAAATCATGCATCAAAACAACATTTAAGCATACAAATGATGTGATATCAAATGAACATTATGGATTATGAAATTATGAACTATGAATATGCTATTGTGTTATCTTATTGACATACCAACACTTTGCTCCATTGAGGTTAGGTAGAAACCATGTAGATAAGGCTATGTTGCGACATAGGATAGCAGATCCATTAGGATAGCAGATCTGCAACCTTCATACAGTTTTGATACTCGGCTACAGGCCGTTGAGTTGGAATATGATTATATATTGGGCCATATTCAGCCAAGCATACCAGTATTTTTCATCCAGTTTCATACAGTTTTTTTCTTATCACTTCGCGTTTCACTTATAACCCTCTATGGAGCCATACAGATCATCTTGCCATAACCTTTCATGGATCATACAGTATTATAAACAGTACAAATAGATAATCAAAGGTATAAAGAAAGGATCATGGCTATATGTGCTTATATGTTTTTAAATTTATCCATATTGCATTTACATGCTTATTCTTCATCTATGTATGTGCTTGATTGTGTTTTCTTTATATGTGAGATAGCTCCACTGAGCTTTGATTGCCAGCGAGTTTACGCCTGTTTAACTCGCAGTTTTGCAGATTGACGTTAGAGAGTCAACTTTAATCAACTGCTGCAGTTCATCTGTAGAGACTCAGTCTTCCAGGGGTAGCTACTCATTTGGATGTGTATCTTTTGTCATCCTTTTCATGCATGATACAGGGCCAACACAGTTGGGCCCATTTCAATTTTGACACTAGTATCATTTTTTTGTAAATATAAATTACCATTATTTTTGACTATACAACATCAGCATGCTATTATATTCAATATACATTATGACTTCAGCATGTCAAGGCATAAAGTCAATTAGTTTGTAACGTCTCGACTCGCGTTTATTTCGGGTTTACGGTGGACCGGGAAGGATGTTAACATTCCCTTTCCATGTCCGTGCATCATAGGTTTGGTCATAGGTTGACTATTTCATATGATGCTCAACTATTTGTACATTTCTCACTTTCTTGATAATTTTGCCTATTTTTTGGAATTGAATTATTAACTAACAATGATTTTCCAATCATTTCTTTTTTAAGATTTTTTAACATTGATTAAGAATATTACCGTTATGGATATATTATTGCTCCGACATATTCACAATTTATGTGTTTTTTACATGTTTTTATAGATATATCATTTGTAAGAGTTGACCGGACAGCATTATTTTTTGAAAAATTTTCTATGCAAGTCAAGTTCACATTATAACAAACGAGAGCAGAAGAGATACAGTAAAACACAACCTTTATCAAGATCATGATAATTTTGATAAAATATATTTAATTATCAATCTCACTTTATTTTCAAATGCTTATGTATATATATATATAGTCATACACGAGACAAACATAAATTCCTAATTTGGAACTTGTAAACCGTGTGCACTTATTTTTTATATGTATGACAAAATATCACCCACCGCTACCTGGTCCGCCGCCGGGTGAACCACGATCGCCCACTCCAGTTTTACTTTCTCCAATAACCCTTAGGTTCTCTTTATTTTCATCTGCAACTACCCAACTACCACTAAATAAGAAATTTTGATGTCTTGAATATTTAGCTATTCTTTACATCAAAACGTAAATTATCAGTATTATTTACCTAGAACTAGACTAGAAGTAGAAGAGAGAAGAGATGTGAGCCTTACTGGTTTGGGACTCGAGTTGTTCGAGCCGAATGCCAGTCATTATAAGATGCAAACAAAATGAGGAAAAGGATTGGATAGCATAGGAAGCCATTTTAACCATTCAATTACTTTCTTCTATAAAAAGAGAAGAGTAATCACGGCATATCAATTCCTTTCATCACCCATTATATACTTAAAAGTTTTCAAGCATTTGGGCCTCAACTAGAGATTCAGTTTGTGGTTGGAAAAATATTGGCAATATGATTGTTAATTAGAGATCAGTTTGTGTTGAAATATTGCAATATGATGTTAATTTTGTTGACTTTAGAACTTTGAGTACACACCCAACGGTCAATGCACGCTAGCTTGATAGTTACTTTAGGAGAATTTTTTAAAAAATTATTACTTTTTTTTTCTCCCAATAAATGGTTAGAATTACCAATACGAAGGATTAAATAATATAGAACAATTAGCAAACATAAATACAAAGGATTAAATAATTAAAAGATATGTAATGCTCGGTTAAAGAGTGTGTCGAAAAATTGGAATATCCGTTCGACTAATAAAAAAGCAAACAAAATCGATTGATTCTATTTAATAGTTGAATGCTAACCCAACCCCTAATCTTATTGGTATCAAGCATATTAGAATTGATTTGAAGAGTAATTTCCACTGGTCGATTCATACCTTGTAGCGAATAATAAAATAAGTAAGTGATTTTTATCCTTGGCATTTAAAAATGTGGGTGGTCAATTAGGTTTGTCTAATGATTGGTTGACCACTCAATGTTTTAACCTTTTTTTATTATTTATTAGCCACTTCAAGGTATTGATTCGGTTGGCACTTTGTCATAGTAATATTATTATAATAGTTGTTAGCTGTATTAGTAGGCGTCAACTATTTAACATTTTATAAAATATTAGTAAATAAAATAATGTTTCTCTTAAACTGTAAATGCTCGTATAAATATTAAGTCGCCCAACGTTATAAATAATTGAAATGGTATTTTGACTTTAGTCAAAATGATAAACTTTAGCTAAAAAGCTATTCAAAATTCCACAACATGCTGTGTTTTAACCATTTTAGTTATTATCTATAACGCACTCAGATTTCATTAAATGTAATTGAATTGACAAAATTTCTTTATCTATTCTTTTAGTATTTTTTTTTGGCCTATATTCCAAAAATAACTCCATTATTAAATTCCTTAAAATGGCGGTATGATTTTAATGAATATGTATATTTACCAAAATAACTCCATTATTAAATTCCTTAAAATGGCGGTATGATTTTAATGAATATGTATATTTACCTGTTGGAATTTAGTATTTTTATATAAGATTGATTTCTAGAAAAGCGAATTTCCAAATAAGTATTTCCTTCCAAAAATGTAACATTATCGCATTTCTTATTTTGTAAATCTATTATTATTCTACTTAAGTAGCTAATCTGTACAAAATAAAAATAAGAGCTAATTACCATAATACCCTCGATTTAGATAATTAACATGGAAAAAAAAATTTGCCACATAATTGGCAAATTTTTTAAAATAAAAGGGTTAAATTTAAAAATTAAAAGAAAAGAAGAAAAGGATAACTTCTAAATTTTGAATATATAATCTTACTCAAAATTTAGTATTTCTTTAAATCAATAAATGATTGAAAAAACATAGATAAGCTGTATTTATATATAAATTTTATTTATAAAATTAAAACTGTAAAATTTAAAATTATCACCATCGAAATGATTAAAATTATTTATATTTAAATATGGAGACACGCGTAGGAATCTTAAAAGAAAAAGAAGAAAGACAACGGAGAGAGATGTGTACCAAACAAATTCAAAATGATATAAGTTAATATAAAGAAAAATTATTAAATTGACTACATAAAATATAATAATATAGTTAAAAGCCTACTTATAATTGGCCGTGGCTTGAGTTGTTAGGTAGCCAAGCCAATGAACTATTTAACACTTTCTATTAGTTGCTTCAGCTAAAATTCTACTCTCTCTAGTTGATAGAGACACCTGAAAAAGAAAAGAAATATAAAATAATAATAATACTAAAAAAAAAAAAAAAAAAAAAAAAGAAATAAAGAAAAAGAAAGATGTTGATAATGCCAAACCATTGATGGAGGAGAGAGCTTTCAAGGAAACTCACAATTGAAAGGGACAATTTTATCCTTGAAAAGTTTGTTTAATTGCTTTATGATTTTGGTAACTGAATCATTTAAATTGAAAGCAAGCATTGAAAAGGAAACTTTTTTTTTTTTTATTTTAAATGAAAAATATCAATCAAAACCCATCAAATATGAATGCATTTCTGTCACTTTTCATCTGCTTAAACAATGAGGTTTTGTTGGTCAAAATCCACCTTCTTGTACTCTTCTACCTTAGATTAGACTCAAGCTAACGTGACACCCTTTCGACCAAATCAATATATACTAGGGCAATTCCCTACCAAATCAATATATACTAGGGCAATTCCCTTTTTTACCCTTTAGGCGGGATTTAGAACAATAATTTAAACCTAATTTAGATTCTAGCCAGCCTGTTTTAATAGACTAATTATTAGAAATCCAGTCACACTCTAACTTTTATCAAAATATAAATTATTTTTAATATTTCAAAAAAATAATAAATGATGTTTTTTTCAATATTATTTTGATTTACGTTACATATAACAACTGTTTTTTCAAATTACTTTTAATTTTATAATTTAAAAAATTAATTATTTTCTTAATTCATATCCAAAAATTTTAAAGGATGTATATTTTTGGCACAGAAGAAGAAGTAATATGATTGTCTGATTAATATGATTGTCTGATTACTCTGATGAGATGAATCTGTAGGCCCAATTGTGACAATGCCATGTTGAGACCTAATCAAACTAAGCATCTCTTTCAAAGGCCATTCACACTCTACTTCCAAGTTATTCAAATAAGCCCCCCTAATAAGTTAATAGCAACCCCTCACCAAAATTAACCCAATAATCAAAATCACTTAATTAGTAATCCATGTTGTTAGAACTTCATTACTACAATTTAATTGGGTGAAGAACATGTTATATATAAATTTCATAATTCAATTTGACGTCTAAATAATTTTTAGTTTAATTAGGGAATCAGTGTAATTATATCTGTTTGAAGATAAATCCATAATAATAATATAAAAAGTGTATGTAACTATTGAAGAATAAATGAAACAAAAGATAACTCTTACTGAAATTTTAACTCATTTCTATTAAGAAAAAAATTATTACGTTTGAACCAAAAAATTATTTTTAATTGATTTAGCATATGCATCAATATTTCAAGTTACTTCAATTTTGTTTATGATATTGAAAAACATGATTGAAGGTCCGTATAATTAAGTTGTTAATTATATTGGATAGATATACTTGTCTAGATCAAGTTTATGAATATATAAGTATTTACATGAAATGAAGTTATTTTTCACTATGCAATGAGAAAAAAAAAGAGAAAAAATATAATTGAGGGAAAGACTTACCTATACTCGGTATATAGATCCACTTATAAACCAAGCAAATTATAACTACTATTTTGGTTCAAACAAATGTATTTTTTAGTGTATACCAAGGAACAAAAGCACAAAACAGTAACTTTCTTTTAAAAAAAAAAAATTTATTGGCGTGGCCCCAAGTGTACGTAGACAATAAATTTTTCCTATTCAAATGAAGATTTTAGATTTGCCAAGACTTAATCTATAAATCCATCCATGGAAATAAAGATTTGTTTTTTGAAATGATTTTATAATCTAAACCTATCTCTTTATATATAATATATATAAATAATATAATATTATATAAATATTAAGCTAATGTTTAATTAAGTGGTTAATAAAACATATGTAATGTAATTATAAATATTTTTAATGTAATATTTAAATTAAAAATGTCCAATTAAGTGTGATGTGATTAATTTTTTTCATGTCTGTTAAAGATTTATGCGGTAAGTGAGTATCAATTCATTCATTTAAAATTTAATTTACCAATATAAAAATTGGTGGTTAAGTTTAGAATTTGGAAGCTAAAAACCATGATTAGAACTGCATGTCTTTTGAGTCAATTTTTTTCTGAAAATAACAGTTAACAGTTTAAATTCAGAATTATCACATGTCTTTTTTTTTTTCACTGGATCAAAGTTCAAACCCTTGACTTGAATTTGCTAAAAACAAATGGGGTAAACAGCTAATCTCGAGTGCCTCCGCGTGATTCAAGAAAAGGTGGACCTGGTGACTATCCGGGAGAGTCGTAGATGATTTAATCTCCTAATTATGTTTTATAATTAAGCTCTTTCTTTGGTGTATTGTCTCTTTCTTTGGTGTATTGTAAAACTGTTTGTTACAAAGTGACTTTTTTTTCTGTCTGTTATTTTCACCCTAAAATAAGCTTTTCTCTATTTTATTTTGAGATTTACTTTCTTTTTTTTCTCCTTTAATTACTACGTAGCAAAGTATAACTAAACATCCCACAGTCATTGAATGACAGCTAAAGCAAAGTATAAGTTGGAAAAATATATATTTCTCTCAAGTTTTGACAATTTCCATATTAACCATTTACACACTACTTTTAAAATTGGAAAACCAATTAATTGACAATGGCTATTTCCTATAATTTATTAATCTAAACATGCAATTTCCCTTCGACAACATAAACTAATATATATTTTTTTTTTTGTTGATAGGAATAGAATGATGACTAAATTTTGTTTAGAGATATTAAAAAAAAAATCATATTTGACATTTTCAGCTAATTTGATTCCTGAACCTGCATATTTCTGCATATTTGTTGATAGGATTAAAAAAAATCATATTTGACATTTTCAACAAATTTAACCTCTGAACTAGTTTATAATGATTAAATTTAAATCATAATTCTTCACTTGCAATGTGCAAATTTTTATAGCGAAATTTATTAAAACTATAATTTGAATCAGTTGGTATAATTTATTAAAAAAAATAATTAAATGTTGATAGAGGAAAAGGATATATGAAGTATATCCCTCTTTTCTTAATTTATATTATATGAAGTATCCCTCTTATCTTAATTTATAATTTTGAGTTCATGAATATGTACTAATTTAAACATTTTAAAACTGACCTTTATTACTGGATTTATTATATATTAAATCTATGCATTTCTCCTATTTAACGGATTAAAGTTATATTATACGTTTAGTAAATTTACTATGTGTTGAAAGAAATTATCTTTTTATGAATTTTAAAGTTCCTTTCAAAAGTAATGGAAAAGTTTTTGATCTCGGTATTTTTAAGTGAAAAAAAAAAGTGAATAAAAGCTGCGATATTGAATTGAAACAATTCATTAATTTGTAAAAATCAAAACAAGTTCAGGACTAAATAGGCTTAAAAAGTTAAATATGACCTTTTTTTAATACTACTAAATAAGTTAGAGGGTCAAATAGGTTTTATTTCTTGTTGGTGATGGTTAATTAAACAAATAATATATTCGATGATTATAAAAGCATAAATTTTAGAAATTTTCGAATTCTATCACAAAAATTATATATGAACAAAGTAACTATCATACTAGCTTTGACCGACTATTGTATGCTATAAACTCCAATTTGAAACGCGTACAGTGACGACCATTGACCCCTTCCTTCCAAGTTTCAATCCACAAAAATATTATATTGCAATTTTGATTTTTAACGAAAAATTTGCAATCCAATTCATAAATTTGTGTCAGTATAAAATGGTGTTCAAATTGAAGAATGAATATCCAGTAAACTCTCTCACTGTAAGCTATCGTCAGTATTAATCAATGGCTGCTTCAAATTGAAAGAATGGATGCTATCAATTTCACTACACCGTGTTCTTCTCTCTTACTATACTAAGAAAACTAAACAACAGCCAAAATATGGTTTATTTAATAACGAGGCGCATTCATGCTCATATGTCAACTGCATCTATGTGTCCATTATTCACTTTCATTTAGCCGCATCCGATCCGATCTTATCTACCTATAATATTTGTCTGCCTGTTGGGTCTAAACTACTCCACAGTCATCGCCAAAGCCGATATAAAATCGATAGTCTTTATTATTTTAAAAAGAGATACGGCCGAAAGCTCTTTGCGGAATGTATTCAAATAGATACTATGATTAAATTAAGTTCAATTAAGTCGAATTCATGATCTCTTTTCTTTCTTTCATTAGGCAGCGTCACGAAAGTACTACGAGTGATGATCAGTTGGTTGTCTTATTTTAAGAGTGGCATGAAATTCCCATGACTACCGACATTTGATAATTCAACTAGGTCACTTTTCTAAAACAAAACTTCTCTTAAATTCGTAGAAGATTAATTTATCACTCTTCTTTTAACTTTACTCTCATTTTTTTTCTTCAAAACGTCCTACTATTCACACGTTTATTCACCTCTACCTGGCCCTAAGCACCAATATCAGGCGGCACTCATCCAACTTTCTCTAAAGTAATGCAACAAAGAACGATAATGGGCTTGCAAGTCTAACAACTAATAAACACTATTTGATCGTCTCCAATTACATTTCCACTGCCGGCATGTAATTTAATATAAAAAAATGAGCCAGAGAATTGAGAACATCTTATTCAAACATAAAGAGCGAAAAAAAATCTCCAACATAGACGACATTAAACTATGAACGTATATGCGCCAAAACGCCGTGGCCATTGATTTATTTTACCATCCAACCGTATAAATTCAACATTCAAGGGTCACCTATATACTAGGGTATAACTCAATACATTATATATATTATCAATATATATATATGCTCTAAATCTTCATCATAGTATAGAAGAAGAGCACCCCTTAACACGGTTCTTGGGCGGAGTTGAGTTGTCTGGCGTAACTCTTAACAAGTTCCCCTTCTCAGAAGTATTGGTTCCTCCTCCTCAAATATCGGCATTAAGCGTTCGAGAGTCTATGGCGAATCGGAGTATTAAGGTGAACTGCTTGAAGACAGAAACGAATGGGTGGAATCCTCAACAAAAACAGAACTCTCTTCACTGTCATTCAAGGACAAATATTGTACCTCGCGCTAGCAATAACGTAGTTCTACCTCCCACGGCATCCGCCACTCACGCCGGTAACCATGCTTCAGTCAAAGGACAAATATTGTGTGATAACGTAGTTCTACCGGTAACCAGTTCAAGTTCAAAATGTGTTCCGCAAGATCCTCTAAAAACTCAACCATTGCAAGATTTTTCTGGAAAATCAAACTTTACATGATCTTTAGCAAAATTCAGACGCAAGCTCTGGGAGATTTGGTTGGTTTCTGTTTCAAGTTTGAGATTGATTTTATCTTATCTTTAGTCTCTGTTTTCTGTATAAATAGTCTAGATACTAAGCTTAAGAAAAATATCAAGGTTTTGTTTTTTGTTTTTGTATCCACGTTCTCAGTAATTAATAAATCCATTTTATTTTTTTCAGTTTTTTCACATGGTATCAGAGCCTGTGTGGATACTAAGCTAAACCAGTTACAGGTTCATTCTTCACACCATGACTACTTCTACCCTATCTCTCAATGTTGGCAACTTTATCACCCTTCGACTCACCTCAAACAATTACCCTTTGTGGCGTGAACAAGCACTGGCTCTTGCTGAGAGTCAAGACATAGTAGGACACCTCACAAATGAAGATCAGCATCTAGCTAGGTGACCACCTCTACAAATGAAGATTCCGCATGCTCCAAATAGCATATACAAATACAGCTGCCAGCAGAAAATTCAACACTTCAGACTAAACATGAATGAATTGTGTACAATGGCACGTACAAGACAGAATCCGCTTTACTTCTCGTGGGAGGGTGGCTTAATTCGGCACACTTTTCGGCGAAGATGGCCCTTGCGACCTCGTTGTTGGACTTCGGAACACAGCCCATTGCTGTATTGGGAGGCTCTTAAAAAAATGCCTTATGACCACAAGACTCACAGGAACGGTGAATACACAGTGAATACACATTGCTGCAAAATCTTCGGTATCTCCGGAAAGAAGAAACCACAACAATCACAGAACATATCCGTACTTTCAAAGCTCTCTGTGACAATTTATCAGCCATTGGAAAGCCAGTTTCTGACAAAGAAAAGGTGTTTCTGACAAAGAAAAGGTGTTCTGTCTTCTCACAAGTCTTGGTCCTCAATATGAAATATTCACAACAACCATGTTGAAGCCTCCTCTACCATCATATGCCGAGTTAGTCTCTCAGTTACAGAATCATGATCAAAGGCGCAACTTATTCTCTAATCACACAGACATGTCAGCTTCATCTCTTACTCATCATATGGCTTTTTTCGGGCAACAGCAGCAACGCCCACAACTTAATCATTCAGGCTATCGTGGATCATCCCAAAAATTCACTTCCAACGGCCGTGGGTTCCAAGCCCAACAGCGAAGAGACTTATCGGCAGCAAATTCACAACGTCGACCTCCACCCCCTGGTGAACGTCGTATGACATCTGCAGAGAGGGAACAATATCGTGACCAACAATGTCAGTACTGTGGGGTAATGGGTCATGTTGCTAAGATATGTTGGTGGGTGCCAAAGAAATCCACTCAACAAAATGAAATTCCACAAGCCCTTGCAGCACTCACTTTGGATACCTCTGTTACTGACACTGAATGGACAACTGATACAGCAGCTTCCAATCATATGACAGGTAAGGCTAATATATTAACTAACCTTCGTAAAAATTCTATTGCAGATTCAGTAATGATTGGAGATGGTTCCTTCATGCCCTTCATGCAATTCTTGCAATCGGTGTGATGCTTGTGTGAAACAAAAAACATCACCTTACCTCTCAATGATGCTTTTGTTGGTTCCAAACTTAACAAAAAATTACTTTCAGTGAGTCAGTTAAACTGAACAATTTCCTGCTTTAATTGTTGAATTTACTAAGGTTGATTTTGTGTTAAGCAGACGGGAAACAGGACAGCCATGTATTCAAAGGGAAACGCAAAGGGTCGATCTCTATGTTCTTACCTAATTCACCAGAATTATATTTTTCTCATCGATTTAAATCAGGCACTTGCAGGAAATTTGCATCAACGCCCCTAGGAACATCCTCAATCTTCAGCTTTGAATTTTGTTAAAAAATAAAGACTTATTGATTGGTCATTGGATATTATTAACATTTCCCTTTCAAATATTGGTTCCTCCTCCTCAAATATCGGCATTAGTGAGAGTCAATGGAGAGATAAGAGTGATTGTAATTCTTGGAGAGAAAAGGGTGGAGACTCTCGGACAGATATAGTGTGATAATGGAGTTCTACGATAACCAGTTCAAGTTCAAAATGTGTTTCGTTAGCAAAAGTCAAGCTCTTGGTTGGTTTCTGTTTCAAGTTTAAGATTCATTCTTATCTTATCTTTAATCTCAAGTAAAGTTTTTTATTTTTGCATCCACATTCTCAGTAATAAATAAATCCATTTTTTTTTTCAGTTTTTCTACATGGTATCAAAGCCTGTGTGGATATTGTCCGCTTTGGGCCCCAGGCCTGCACGGTTTTGTTCATGGGCCAGGGAACCAGCTTCCAGCCCAAAACGGGTCTCAGTAGCTCAAGGCCTACCACACCTTATTTATATCACTTCCACATTGT
Source organism: Jatropha curcas (assembly GCF_014843425.1). The sequence goes on from NW_023590789.1 coordinate 24,243,612, forward strand.
GCTTAACCGATGTGGGATTTGCCTAAGGTGTCATAGTGGTGCACCATTATTCTTGTGGATATAAGCCTTCACTATAGCAGTGTATCTTATGAATCATTTACCAACATCTGCAATTAATTTTGAAACACCATATTTTGTTCTTCATGGGTCACATCCAAATTATTCTTGCCTTCGAACTTTTGGGTCTAAGTGCTTTCCCCTATACTTGGGATTTACGAAAACATAAATTTGATCCAAAAAGTCTTCCTTGCGTTTTTGTAGGCCATAATGAAAAACATAAGGCATATAAATGCTATCATCCTTCGAGCAAAAAGACATTTATCTCTCGACATGTGGTCTTTGATGAGTCAGTGTTTCCATATAAAAGTAATAACAAGTCTGTGATAAATCAGTTGCAGGTGAATACCATTTTTGATACTTGGTTATCACATACTAGCAAATCTTCTTTTACAGAGTCAATTCCAGACCCTTCCATACCTCCATGTCAAAGTCCAATATTGCCAGTTGATACCAGTACTCCACAAAATGACACACGGGGCAGTGAAGAAATGAGTATGGCCGACACTGAGTCACATAGTCCTAGTCTGTTGAGCACACCTGAAACAAATCCTTTACCAGAACCTCAAGAATCTCATGGGTTTGTTCTAGCAATAGATCCCCAAGTTGTGAGTGAGTCACCACAATCTTCCTATCATAGCCTTTCCCCAGCAAGGTCGTTCGTCCATCCCATGGTCACTCGGTCTAAATTAGGTGTAGTCAAACCAAATCCCAAGTATGCCTTAAACGTTGTCACTTCATTGTCACTTCAGCCAATATACCACGTGAACCCCACACCATAAAAGCTGCGTTGGCTCATCCTGGTTGGAAAGCTGCTATGGACGAGGAACTAGCAGCACTTCATAAGAATGAAACATGGACGTTAGTTCCTCGAACACCAGACATGCATGTTATTGGGTCAAAATGGGTGTTTAAATCCAAACTGAATCCAGATGGGTCATTAGATAGACTAAAAGCTCGACTTGTTGCTAAGGGGTATCATCAAATTGATGGGTTAGACTACACAGAAACTTTCTCTCCAGTTGTCAAACCAGGGACAATTCGCATGATCATTACTATAAAAATGGTCTCTTCGATAGTTAGATGTTAAAAATGCCTTCTTGCATGGGTTAGTACTTTTCTTCTTAAATATGGTTTTTTTTTTTTTTTTTTTTTTTTTTTTTTTTTCGCCCTCTGATAGCTCTATACATGACCCAACAGCCACCTTGTAATGGCAGCATCCTCACATCCCGTCATGTACTGTTCTTGCCAAAGTCACAAAAAGCGCGCTTTATGGTCTTAAACATGCAAACCGGTTGGTTTGATCCGTGGATGATTAGTACTTTTCTTCTTAATTTTTTTTTTTTTTTTTTTTTTTTTTTTTTTTTGTAGTTTGGTTGATATGTCATTGTTTGTTTTTCATTCTGATTATGGGTCATTAGTTTTGCTCCTTTATGTCGATGACATGCTGTTTACAGGGTCAAATCTAATACTTCCTTCAAAATTCATTATGTTGCTAAGTAGTGAATTTGCCATGAAAGACTTAGGCCCGATTTATCATTTTCTTGGAATAGAAATAACTACAACAATAAGTGGCCTTCATTTGTCTCAATCACATTATGCTTTGATCATCCTTAAACGCTCCAGTATGGTTGATTGCAAGCCCATAAGTACACCACTTAAGTCTAAAACAAAACAGTCATCTAGTGATACTCTCTTAAATGATCCTAGTTATTATCGAGGACTTGTTGGAGCTTTACAATATCTTACTTTAACACGACCTGATCTTTCCTTTAGAGTTAGTTATGCTTCTCAATATATGCATGCTCCAACATTGGGGCATTTAAAAATGGTTCGCTAAATTTTACGATATGTTAAAGGAATAATTTATATGGGATTAAGTTTTACTTCCAACACTACACTTGATCTATTTGCTTTCTCTGATGCAGATTGGGCAAGTTGCACCGTGACAAGATAGTCTACTACCAGATATTGCACATTTCTTGGTCAAAATCTTATCTCCTGGTGTGCAAAGAAACAACAAACTATCTCTCGCTCAAGAACTGAGGCAGAATATCGTGTAATGGCTCACACTGCGGCTGAGCTTACGTGGATGACTTTTATTCTCAAAGATCTCCATGTTGAACTACCATCTCCTCTCACACTTTATTGCGACAATCTTAGTGCTCTTCACATAACCGTAAATCATGTCTTTCATGCATGAAGTAAACATATTGAGTTGGATTATCATTTTGTGCAAGAACAGGTTGCATATGGCTGCTTGTCACACAATATGTTTCTCTGATTGTCAAGTTGCTGATAACTTTACAAAGCCAATGTCCAAATCAGCTCTTCAAAGCTTCTGCAACAAACTTTGCCTTAAGCCCCGACAAAGTTTGTGGGGAATATTAATAATTCCCTTTCAAGTATTGGTTCCTCCTCCTCAAATATCGGCATTAGTGAGAGTCAATAGAGAGATAAGGGTGACTATAATTCTTGGAGAGAAAAGGGTTGTCATAGCCCTGACCTGGTCAGTATTGTCCGCTTTAGGCTTTGCAACCCTCACGGATTTGTCCCTCAGGCAGGCTTTGCAACCCGCCCAAAAGCGCCTCTTTAAAAATAATATATTTTCTTAATTCCACCATTCTCATTTCTTTGAATTTTTTTTTTTCACCCTCCTATATGACTAAAAACGGTTTATAGCCAGAGTCTTCTATAAACCCGGTTGTCCTGCTGGGCTTGAACCACGCGGAGGCACTTGAGTTTTACGTTCTTCAAAAGCCCTTAACTTGTCTTTATTTTCATCTGCAACCAGTAAATAAGGAAGTGCACTTGTCATCATTACGAAACACCATATATATGTATATATAATTTCATCATAGTATAGAAGAGAGCCGCTTACAGGTTTTGGGGAGTTGAGTTGTTTGAGTAACAACAATGTTGTGAGATGCAAATTTTATTACAACAAACTAACCAAACAGAAACATGGCTAAAAAGGCATCCTATTCATATGCAATCCCTATCGTTCTTTTCCTCATTTTGTTTGCATCTCACAACATTGTTGTTACTCAAACAACTCAACTCCCCAAAACCTGTAAGCGGCTCTCTTCTATACTATGATGAAATTATATATACATATATATGGTGTTTCGTAATGATGACAAGTGCACTTCCTTATTTACTGGTTGCAGATGAAAATAAAGACAAGTTAAGGGCTTTTGAAGAACGTAAAACTCAAGTGCCTCCGCGTGGTTCAAGCCCAGCAGGACAACCGGGTTTATAGAAGACTCTGGCTATAAACCGTTTTTAGTCATATAGGAGGGTGAAAAAAAAAAATTCAAAGAAATGAGAATGGTGGAATTAAGAAAATATATTATTTTTAAAGAGTAAATTTTTTTGGTTGTTATATGCATAATAAATAAATATATTTGGTTAACAAGTTCGATATTTTGTATTTTGTTATATAAAAAACTACATAAAAACATCAAGACGAAGCTTTTTCTTTTTGGAGTTTAAACCCTCTATTCTAATTTTTTTTTTTTTTTTTAAAAAAAAAATTACTATGTAAGCACTATATTAATATGTTGCTTCAATTTTTACTTTGGCAGTTTATTTTTTTCACCCTAATTTATCAATTTATTTGGTTTGAAGATCAATCTTTTCCTTTAAAACAATATAGTAGGATAACTTTGGTTAATTCTGGGAAACAAATTTGAAGACAACCTCATTAATTATAAACAAAGAAAGAAGACTAGGGCTTACGTTGTTTCGTTAAAAATAATTATTTAAAAAAATTTTTTTTCACAATTTTTCCGTTGTTTGGGGGCGTTCAGAAAAATAAGTCACGGAGAAATATTTTTCTAGTCAAAGGAAAATTAAGTCCATTGTGTTGTAGTTAAGAAAATAATTTTCCATTTTTGAGAAGAGAAAACATTTTTTCGGACATTGTGTGTGTGCGAGTGAGAGATGACGTGGAGTAAATCCATATTTATAATTTATTAATTCATCATAATTCACTTGGGCAATCCTGGATGTGTGCACCATTTACCAGTGGCGGCGTGGTGGCCACCGATAACTTTCATATTTACATTTTTTTTGCATTCTTTTTGTATTTAGTGATAGAGTTGATGTAGAGATGTTTGTTAAATTATAAAAATTTCTATTATTATTAATATTTTTATGTGTGGTCTTATGAGATAAAGACTTAATATTTTTAACTAATTTTCTATTACAACCAAATTAACGAAAATAAGTTATTTGGAAATATTTTTCAAGGAAAATGTTTTCCCATGAATGATTATGTATGTGTGCTAGACAAGGTGTGTAGTTTTCCTACAAATTATTACAGAAAGAAATGAAGCCCGTGATATATTATGTAAAAGAAGATATCATAATAAATAGATAAGGTTAATCAAATGTAAGCATTTAGACAGACAATAGCAATAAGCCTTAATCGAGATTAATTTGGAAATTTAAGTAGATGAATCTCCGTCTTTTCGTAACTTGATGCCTTCCTTCATGAGGTGGTAGGAAGAGAAATGAAAAATAATTTTTTGTGAAAGAACATTTTTAATAAAATGTGCTCTTTGTGTGCGGGGTGTAGTGATTGTTGTTTAATGTGCTCTTTTTCTTATTTTATTTTTATAAAATTAATATGAAAATGTAGACCAAAAAAGAAGAAATAAAGGTTAAAAGAGGCAACTGAAATAATTTATATATTTTGCTTAATAAAAATCTCATAGCATACTATTCGTGATATTCACAAACTATTCTTGATATATATTTTCTATGAACGTACTCTTTTTAAATTATTTTTATATTTATTCCTATATTTTTAAATTTTATAAATAAACCTCTATATTTTTATATTTACACATTTCCCCCATATTTTTATTTCTTATAGTTTTGAAAATTTAATTTTCTATGTCTGTCTCCGTGCATCATAGGTTGACTATTTCATATGATGCTCAACTATTTGTACATTTCTCACTTTCTTGATAATTTTGCCTATTTTTTGGAATTGAAATATTTTGATAACTATTTGTACATTTCTCACTTTCTTGATAATTTTGCCTATTTTTTGGAATTGAAATATTCACTAACAATGATTTTCCAATCATTTCTTTTTTACAATTGATTAAGAATATTACCGTTATGGATATATTATTGCTCCCACATATTCACAATGTATGTATTTTTTATATGTTTTTATAGATATATCATTTGTAAGAGTTGACCAGAGAACATTATTTTTTGAAAAATTTTCTATGCAAGTAAAGTTCACATTATAACAAATGAGACCAGAAGAGATACAATAAAACACACCCTTTATCAAGATCATGATAATTTTGACAAAATATATTTAATTATCTATCTCACTTTATTTTCAATTGCTTATGTATATATATATATAGTCATACACGAGACAAACATAAATTTGTAATTTGGAACTTGTAAACCGTGTGCACTTATTTTCTATATGTATGATAAAATATCACCCACCGCCACCTGGTCCGCCACCGGATGAACCACGATCGCCCACTCCAGTTTTACTTTCTCCAGTAACCCTTAGGTTCTCTTTAATATATATATATTGTCATACACGAGACAAGCATAAATTCGTAATTTGAAACTTGTACACCACGTGCATTTATTTTCTATATGTATGACAAAATATCACACATGGCTGCCAAGGCCACCTGGTGCGGGACCACGTGGTCCACCTGGTCCGCCACCGGTTGAACCATGACCGCCCACTCCAGTTTTACTTTCTCCAATAACCCTTGGGTTCTCTTTATTTTCATCTGCAACTGTCATTAAATAAGAAATTGATGGTTTGAATATTTAGTATCTTTACATCAAAACGTAAATATTAGTATTATTACTAGAAGTAGAAGAGAGAAGAGAGAGCCTTACTAGTTTTGGGGACCCGAGTTTTTCGAGCAATAGCAGTATTATAAGATGCAAATAAAATGAGGAAAAGGATTGGAATCGCATAGGAAGCCATTTTAACCATTTTTGATTACTTTCTTCTATTAAAAGAGAATAGTAATCACGGCATATCAATCGGCATATCAATTCCTTCATCACCATTATATACTCTAAAAGTTTCAAGCGTTGGGCCCCAACCAGCGATCAGTTTTTGTGGAAATATTGCAATATGATATTAATTTTGTTGACTTTAGAACTTTGATTACATACCCAACGGTCAATGCACGCTAGCTTGATAGTTATTTTAGGAGAATTTTTCGAAACATTATTACTTTTTTTTCTCCCAATAAATTGTTAGAATTACCTTACGTTTGAATCAAAAAAATTATTTTTAATTAATTGAGCATATGTATCAATATTTCATGTTACTTCAATTTTGTTTATGATATTGAAAAACATGATTGAAGGTACGCATAATTCAAAGTTGTTAATTATATTGGATAGATGGATCAAGTCTATGAATATATAAGTATTTATTGAAATGAGATTATTTTTCACTATGCAATGAGAAAAAAAAGAAATAAAATATATTTAAGGAAAAAACTTAGCTATACCCGGTATATGGATCCACTTATAAATCAAACTAATTATAACTAGTATTTCGGTTCAAACAAATGTATTTTTTAGCATACACCAAAGAAAAAAAAGGCACAAAACAGCAACTTTTAAAAAAAAAAAAAATTCGGTTGTTCTATGCATAATAAATAAATATATTTGGTTAACAAAGTTCGATATTGTGTATTTTGTTATATAAAAACTACATAAAAACATCGAGTGGAAGCTTTTTTTTTTTTTTTTTTTTTTTTTTGGAGTTTAAACCTTTTTGGAGTTTAAACCCTCTATTCTAATTTAAAAAAAAAAAAAAACTATGTACAAACTATAAATAATGTTGCTTCAATCTTTATTTTGCAGTTATATTTTCACCCTAATTTATTTATTTTATTTTTGAAGATCAATTTTCTATTCCTTTAAGACAATCTAGTAGGATAACTTTGTTAATTCTGAACAAATTAAGACAAACTTCATTAATTATAAACAAAGAGAGAATAGTGATACATTTGTTTAAGTAAAATAATTTATAGAAAAATATTTTTTTAGTCAAAGGAAAATTAAGTCTTGTTTTAGAAAAATAATTTCTCATGTTTTGAGAGAGTAAAACATTTTCCGGATATTGGCAAACCTTATAAATCCATATTTTTTAATTTGTTAATCATCATAGTCACTATCACCGGTCAACATTTACCACCGATCACCACCATGGGCCATCGGCCACTGATGATTTTCATAATTTATATTTTTTTTTTTGCATTCTTTTCGTATTTAAGAATAAAATTTTTAAATTATAAAATTTCTATTATTATTAATATTTTTTGTTTTTATGGTTTTATCTGAGATAAGACTTTAATATTTTTAACTAATTCAATATTACAACCAAATATTGGAAAATATTTTTTCAAGCGGAAAATGTTTTCCATAAAAATATTTTCAACAAGTTATTTTACGGATAAGAAACGGAGCCCAATTATGTATGTAAAGAAATTATTCATAGATAAATAGATTAAGGTAAAAATCAAATAAGCATTAGACAGACAATAGCAATAAAGCCTTAATCCTAGATTAATTGGAATTTTAATAGATGAATCTCGTCTTTGTAATTGATGTCTTCCTTCATATTTGGAGGAAGTGGAGGAAGAGAAATGAAAAATAATTTTCTGGTGAAAGAACATGTAGATGTAATGTGCTCTTTTTCTTATTTTATTTTTATTTTTGTTTCTCTTTACTGATTAAGTAAATTATAAAAGAAAGAAACAATAGTAATTAATCTATAAAATTAATATGAAAATGTGGACTAAAAAAGAAGAAATAAAGGTTAAAAGAAGCAAATGAAATAATGTATATATTTTGCTTAATAAAAATCTCATAGCATACATATGAATATTCACAAACTATTCTTCATATCAAACCATATGGGTATTATGTTACAATTACAGAAGCAAACTACAAATACAACAATTACAGAAGCAAACTACAAATACAAGTCAATTTAAAATCACACAATTTACAAATAGATTACAAACCCTAATGATTTCCCAATCTTCATTTACATTCTACTAAATATTAATTAATAATACCTTCTTTAAAAGAACAATTAATGAATTAATTTAATCATTTGTGACAAAACTAATGCTTGATAATATGATATCTACTTCTATTGGTGTCAATAATGCTGTCTTTGAGAAAAGCACAGCTTCATACGTAAACGAAGTTAACACATCCATTGATTTATGTTAAAAAAAATATTATATATAATGAGCCCTGGAAATGAATTGAACTTATTATCATTGGTGCAAATAAAATTAATTTAAGAGGGAAAAAGAAAAAAGAAAAAACAATTGTCGATCTGGATTTTGTAAAGTATATTAACTTTAAATTTGCAAGTATCGTAATCATTTAAATTACATGGATTTGAAAATTTATAAATACAGAATTTCACTGTCATCCCTATATCTAAATATATACTTATGATGGAAATACAAGTTTTTATATTTGAATCTCGCTGATTATAATTCATTTGTTTGGTGAAAATTATTGAAATTGAAGGATTATTCTTGTTATATATTTCTTAATATTATTTAAGACTTATTTAATTCTTAATATTATTTAAGACTTATTTAACTTTTAATAAAATAAAAAAATATTGTTAAAATATTAAAATATTATTACGATGCATTTACCAAACAATTAATTGAAAAAAAAAAGTCATAAAGCCTAGTAAAACATTAATCTGTAAATGAAGCACTAATTGAAAAAAAAAAAGAAAGAAAGAAAGAAAGAAAATGATTCCTTGATGTTCATCTGATTTGAATTTTTGAATCCAGAAATAGTCAGATCAACGAATCTAAATCAAATTGAGATCAAAGCCGTTAGGATGTAGAGCCCACGCACGCACACACATCCACTTTCCTTTGGTTACTCACCACTTGCTCTCTCTCTCTCCGCCAGTGCGCCTCCCAATTTTCTGTTTTTTCTCTTTCTCTCTTCTAAATTCTCAATTTCAATTTCAAACGAGTACATGGCAGAGAAATCCGTGGATTTGGATTTGCCCCAAGAATGCTGGGAATTGATTTTCAATTCGCTCGATCATCATCGTTATTTCGAATCCCTTTCTTTAGTCTCCATCCGATTCCTCTCAATCACGGATCAGCTCCCCCGTACCTTCACAATCTCTTCTCAGGTAATTCCTTTCCTTCCCTGTCTTCTCAGTAGATTCCGGAATCTGAAGGAAATTGAAATTCGTGAATTCGAGGGTGACCTCAATTCCCTTCTTTATCAAATCTCTAAATCTGGGTTAGACCTCGAAACCCTAAGTTTCTCAAAACAGAACCTGTTTCCTTTAATGGGTGTGAGAGAATTAGGATTGAGGATGAGGAATTTGAGAAAGTTGAATTGCTCAAAGGTTGTATCTTTACAAGATAGTGATTTATTTGTAATCGGGAATTCTTTTCCATTGCTTGAAGACCTTGATATCAGTTTTCCTCAGTATTATTCTCGTTTCAATCCAAATGGGTCTTTGGCTTTGGCATCTTTTTCTGGGGTTGTAACAGATGAATGAAGGGATTTTTGATTTGGCGATGAAGCTCAATAGGCTGTGTAAGATTAACCTTTCTGGTAATCATTTCATTACTGATAAATCTCTTCAGTCTTTATCATCGAATTGCGCTTTATTAAGAGAGGTTGTGATTCATGATTGTGATTTCTTAACCCAGAATGGTATTAGTTTCATTATGCGCAATTGTGATAATTTGTGTTCTATTTCTTTGGATAGTCTTGGAATCCCTTATATAGATTCGTTTTTTCAAGAATCATTTAGTTATGCTAAGACTTTATGTGAGCTTCATCTCCAAATTCCTAATCTCACTGCAATTTTTCAAAACTCCTTTGACCCCTTCTTGAGTAATAGTAGGACAGTAGCTAATTTCAAGTAGTTGTAGATAAGGACAGCATAAAGCAATATTTTTTAGACATTCATCACTTAAACTGTTATTTCCAGTCAAGCAATATTTTTTAGACATTCATCACTTAAACTGTTATTTCCAGTCAATTTTAGAGATCTAATTCGGGGATTGATCACCAAATCTGTCGAAAGTTCTTCCACCCCTAAGTTTGTTCTCTCCATTTTGACATCTTCCAACAAGGGGCAGTTCTTTATAAGCGCAAAAAAGGACAAACTAGTGAGCTTAGAACATAAACTAAGGTTTATAAAGGACAAGTTACCAAGTAACTTCGACAACTCAATCATGGATTCATCGGTGAGAAAATTTGCCCCTTCAAGATCTAAGTACACAAGAAACTGACACCTATATAATAAACAAGAAATTCCAACAGCTGTAAAATTATAGCAATGAGAGATAGTCAGCTTCTTTAATGGAAGACGAACTTCCATCTCCAAATTACTAGAACTAGAAGAGAGAAGAGAAAGCCTTACTGGTTTTGGGGACTCGAGTTGTTCGAGCAATAGCAGTATTATAAGATGCAAACAAAATGAGGAAAAGGATTGGGATCGCATAGGAAGCCATTTTAACCATTTCAATTACTTTCTTTTATTAAAAGAGAAGAGTAATCACGGCATATCAATTCCTTCATCACCATTATATACTCAAAGTTTCAAGCATTGGGCCCTAACCAGAGAGAGATCAGTTTGTGTTGAAATATTGCAATATGATGTTAATTTTGTTGACTTTAGAACTTTGAGTACATACCCAACGGTCAATGCACGCTAGCTTGATAGTTACTTTAGGAGAGTTTTTTAAAAAATTATTACTATTTTTTTTTCTTCCAATAAATGGTTAGAATTACCTTCATTTAAATAAAAAAAAAAAAATACTTTTAATTGATTTAGCATATGCATCAGTTCAGTATTTCCCGTTCAATTTTGTTTATGATATTGAAAAACATGATGGAAGGTAGTCATGGCCAGATTACGGGACGAACCGGCCCCGAACTGGGACGAACCGGAACCGGAACCCGAAAAATCCGGTTCGGTTCCGGTTCCAGCAAATGAGGAACCAGAATCGGCGGTTCCAGAGAACCGGTCGGAACCGGACCTGGGAACCGCGGTTCTCCGTCCGCGTTTAGAACACGCCGGTTCTAGCCGTTGTAAACTGTCAGATTTTTGCAGTTTTTTTTTTTAAAAATTTGTGTGAAAATGTCTTAATTACCCCTCCCACAGCCCATTAAACGGCTATTTATAAACGGCTAGTTCAAGGGTATTGTTGGAAAAATGAATTTCTTGGATTTATTATAAATACCTCATTTATTTACAATTCATTTACAAAAAAAATCTCAACTCTCTCTACTTACTCTCTCTACAAATATACTACACTCTCTACTTACTCTCTCTACAATAATACTACACCTTACTCTTAATTAATTCATTTTATTCTTCTCTACTCTACAATCTCTCTTATAAGTAATTTATTCTCTCTAATTTTTTTTATTCAATTTTCCCAAATTACTATATTTATATATCATATAATGGCAGTGGAGGAAAACTCAAATTCGTGGTAAGGCAAGGAAAAATTGGAGAATCATCTTATCCCTACAAGCGACATCTTATGATATTGATTCCCGACCAATTTAATTTTTGATGAGGTTTTCCAAATGAAAATTTGGATATTTCCAACTCAAGAATCCGAAGTTTAATTTGAGCAATTTCATTAATGAGCAATTTCAAGAAGATGAAGAGCAAGAGCAAGAGCAACGAGCAAAAATTGTTACAAGAGTAAGACAAAGTTCCGACATATTCTCCATTTATTTCACAAGAAAATTCAAAGGTGAGAAAATGTACGATATAATTTGCAATTATTGTGGAAAATCTTATAAATTTAAATAAGCGGACGGCTATGGATCATTTTGGAAGCATTTGGAGGCAAAACATCCAACAAAAATAGTAGTTGATCGGTCTCAACAACAAATTTCCGGGTACGCTTCTAACCTTTCTTTATTTAAATATTCTGAAAAAATATAAAAAGAAGAATTAGCAAAAATGATAATTTATTATGAACAATTTATCTTTTAGTTTTTGGTGAAAAAGTAGGTTTTAATAATTATTGTTCAAAAAGTTTTAAAATCCTATGTGGCTAAAAGAGTACCAAGAATAACTGTAAAACGAACTATTATTTACTTATATAACAAACGAAAAAAAGAGCTAGAGCTTTTATTTTTCTCAATTGAAAATTCGTGTTTCAATTTGTTGTGATGTTGGAGTCATTCATTGGCAAATGCATTCTTATATGGGTATTACACGTCATTGGAGGTTGGATGATGATTGGAAAATTTAAAAAGAATTATTGGTTATTCGTGTTTTTGATTGATTAAACATACTGCAAATAAATATTTATAAAATAATTGTTTCAATTTTAGATTGAATATAAGTGACAAAAAAAAAAATTTTTTCAATTTCATTTGATAATGCTCTTGCGAATACTAGATCAATTATTGAACTGAAAAAAAAATTTGTGAAACCAAATATTGGTGGCTAAAATTTTTCATATAAGATGGTGCATTGCCATGTTTTAAATTTATGTGTACAAGATGGTTTAAAAAATTTTTGATTCTTTTATTCTCCAATTAATAAAAGCTATTTCAAATATTTATGGACACATCCCCAAGTGATTGAAAGTTGGGCTAAAAATTTTGTAAAGAAAAGAAAATAAATAAAGACCAAAAACGTTTTCTAAGGGATGTCCCCAAACTCGCTCTAGAATTCAACATATGAATTACTAAACGACGTCTTTTTCTTATAAAAGAATTAATTGCTTTTTTGTTACTAATAATATTGAGGATATTTTAGATTTTATATCCACAAAAAAATTGGGAGATTTGTGCAAAAATTTTAGATATTTTAAAAATTTTTAATGATGCTACCTATAAATTAGTTGGGGTTTAATTATCCCACATCTAATTTATTATTACCTATGTGTATTTAATATTGTTACTGCACTCCAAGAATTTTCAAAAATGATGATTTATTATAAATTGTATTTTTTCATGAAAAAATTGTTATCTTATTTTAAAATATACCACCTCTTTATGCTTGTTGCTTATTTTATTTGATCCATTAGATGTAGAATGGATGTTTTATTGTGATTTATTGAACTATTTATTATGATGTATGTAAAATCTGAATGTAGAAGAATAATGTTAATATAAATTGTAGTAATGCATGAAGTTAAACAAAATATAAACAAAATATTATGCAATTATATAATGAATTTGTTCAAGTTTCTACTTCATCTACTTCTACTTCTACTTCTTCTCAATCTAATATTCCATAATTTCCAACAGAAAGGGTAAGTGGTGTTGGTGTTGCTCAACAAGTTTTATTACAAAGACAAAAAAGAACAAAGAAATCCAATTCAGTTCTTTTTCTGAATTTGATAATTATCTAACCACTTCTTTTGAGTTTGGTGATGATTATGCAGATACTGATTTTCCAATTTTAGATTAGTAGAGTCCTCACGCAAATACTTTTCCAATTCTTTCTTTAATTGCAAAACTTTTTTTACTTGCAAAACAAATTTTAGCAGCTCCGGTCTCCACTGTTGCGGTTGAACAAACTTTTAGTCAAAGAGGAAACATACTTGATGAAACACGATCTCGTATGACACCCGATTCACTAAAAGCACAAGCATGCGTGGATGATTGGACCAAAGCCGAACTAAGAGCCCAAGAAAATGAAGATTTATTTGATTTATACGATGGGTCCTCAACGGGAACATCAACCGGTGGTGCAAATAGCGATTAAAGTAAAAAGGGTGAAATTGATATAAGGTAAGTAAGAATTACGTGGGCTTTGATTCCTCTAAACCGACACGTAGGCAACTTAATTTTTTTTTAAAAAAAAATTAAAAAAAAAAAATTAAGTTCAAGCCCAATTTTTTTTTTTAAATTACGTTCAAACTTTAAATAAAAAAAATTCAGTTTGAAAATTGTTTTTTTTTAAAAATTAATTTATGTCAACACTCCAACCAATTCAAGTCTTTAAAAAAATAAATTTAATTGAAGTATTTTTTTAAATTTTATGTTCAAATAATTTTTTTAAACTGGTCTTCAAAACTTTAAAATTTTTAGGGTGTATTTTTTAATTTTTTATGTTCAATAATTTTTTTTTAAACCGGTTTCAAATTTTTAAAAATTTTTTTAGTGTATTTTTTTTTTTTAAACCGGTTTCAAATTTTAAAATTTTTTAGGTGTATTTTTTAATTTTTTATGTTCAAATAAATTTTTTTTTTTTAAACCGGCATTCAAAATTTAAAATTTAAAATTATGCGATTCGCCAGAAAATCAATCGGAACCGTCGGTTTTGTAATCGGACCGGAACCAGACGGTTTCAAACCGGAACCGGAACCGGAACCGGACCTTTTCGGTTCGGTTTCGGTTCTAGCTTTTCTGGAACCGGAACCGCCGGTTCCGAAACCGTGGCCAAGTCTAATGGAAGGTGCATATAATTCAAAGTTATTAATTATCTTGGACAGATAGACTTGTCTAGATCAAGTCTATTTATTGAAATGAGGTTATTTTTCACCATACAATGAGCAAAAAAAAAAAAAAGAGAAAATATATTTGAGGGAAAGACTTACTTAAATCCGGTATATGGATCTACTTATAAACCAAATTAATTATAACTAGTATTTGGTGTATTTTTTAACATACACCAAGGAAAAAACGCACAAAACAGTAACATTTAAAAAAAAAAAAAAACAAATTTATTGGCTTGGCCCTGAGTATACGCAGACAAGAAATTTTCCCTATTCAAATAAAGATTAGATTTGTCTAGGCTTAATCAATAAATCCATAAATGAACTAAACCACTAAACCAATGAAAATAAAGATTTATTTTTTCAAGTGATTTTATAATCTAAATCTATCTCTTTATATATAATATATATAAATATTAAGCTAATGTTTAATAAGTTGGTAATAAAGCAAAATGTAATGCAATTATAAATATTTTTAATGTAATATTTAAATTTAAAATATCAATTAATTGTGATGTGATTAATATTTTTCATGTCTATTAAAGATTCGGTAAGTGAGTATCAATTCCATCATTTAAAATTAATTTTACCAGTATAAAATCGGTGTTAAGTTTAGAATGTAGAAGTAAAACCATGATAGAACTGAGTCTTTGAATCATTTTGTGAAGAATTTAAATTCAGAATTGTCACATGTCATCTTTTTTACTCTATCAAAGTTTAAACCCTTGACTTAAATTTGCTAAAAACAAATAATCTCAATCCATAAAATATTAACCCTTTTATTTTATTTTGGCAGGGCATAAAATGAGAGAAACAATAACAATATTATCGATGAGTGCATAATATACATATATGGTCACGAATGGCACGCACACCCGCTGCGCTGTCGTTTCATGGAAATTAAAGGCTATGATTGTTTTTGGTGACCCGGGCCAGATGGAGGTGAATCACGTTTATCTGGATCGATTTTAATTTGATGGGCGATGTGAATATTCTTTTGCTGCTCCTTCCTCTTTTCTGCCCGCGGCGAATGTGAATATTCCTTTTGCTGCTTTCCTCCTCTTTTTTCTGCCCGCAAAACAGCGTTAATGTTAAACAACTTCACTACTAAATTATTCAAATAAAATACTCTAAATTATTCAATAAAAAGAGGATTACGAAATTTTACATTATTTTAATTCATTTAAGATTTTAAATTTTTAAATTTGATAAATTTCATTATATCCCAAATTCAATTATTTTAAAAGAGAAAATTTCACATCAAACAGGGAGAATTCTCAATTCTGTCAATTTTTCTTTATTAACGATGGAATTTGACTACTTGATATTATTTCAAAATACATTTCAGTGCCTATAGAATTTATTTCCCAACCAACCAAATGTAAAATTTATAAATTTTTACATTTACATTTCATCGATCCGATTAATCTCAAAGAATTTCCTTTATAATTTAAATGAAAGAAAGAAATAAGGAAAAAGAAACAAAGAGAAATACTCACCTATTATGTGGAGTTGGTTTGGCCTTGCAAAGGCAATGTCAGAGGTGAACAAAATGAGCAAAAGAATCATACCAGAAACCATAAGGGACGCCTTGCGAACCATCTTTTGATACAAAGATATATAAAATTTGTGGGTCCCGAATATATATGGCACAAATGGCACAACCCAAGAAGGGGGGTGAATTGGGTTTCTAAAATCTGAAATAAATTTTAGAAATTCTAAACCAAGAATTAGAATTTTTAAAGCACAGCGGAAAAAAACACACAGAAACTTTGTGAGAATAGAATATGGATTAAAATATCCTCACAAGTCTAATTATAAAAGATAGAAAGTCTTGTGCGAAAGTTGCCAGCTATTGGATTAGAACCCGCTTCTCACTGGAACTTTATATGTACTATCAGGACTTCTTTATGAAGGAAAGTTATAGAAATTAGAACTTCCTCATAAAGTATTAGAAAATCACTATAAGGTTATGTTGAAAGAAAGTTATCTGAAATTCAAGAACTTCTTCACAGAGCCTGAATCAAAATATCAAATAACTTTATGATGAAGAGCTATCAAATTATAGGAACGTCCTCATAAAAAGTTAGAACATTAACTAGAAACCCAATCAGTGAAATATACTGAATAGAGCAACAGTTAGGAACATTGTACTATTCCACTATATTAGAATACCAGAGTTCTAATTTGTTTTCAGAAAAAAAGGGATTTAAAAAAAAAAAAGGGGCTTATTATGCGTTTTTTAGGGGAACAACTGAATATTTAACAATTTTAGCGTTTCTAAAAAAATTAAACAAGAAGTGTTGAAAGAGACAGTATTCAACCAAACTTCAGAAATAAAGAGATGCAACACCCGAGAGTTATAGTGGTTCCGGCACTAACTCGCCTACATCCACTCCCCAAAGACGCATCTTTGAGATCCCCCACTAAGTTATCTCTTTTAAAGGGTAAGAGACCAAACCAACAGTACAAGGCAAATAGATCAACAACCTAGATCTACCTTTGTCCCCAAACTAAGATTTCTAAAGGTTTTCTAGTTAACCTTCAACCCTTTCTGTTTTGGATAGAGCTACAGAAAACTCAATTCAAGACTATTGCTATCCCACAACGATGGAGAAGGTCGCTTGATAACCTCTATTCAAATAGCTTCTAACCTAAGCTTATTACACTCAAAAGTTTAACAAAATAAAGAGCCTTGTCTACTGTTAGAATACAGATTCTAAATAGACAGAAAGAAACGCCTATATAAGCACAGGAAAAACAATTTTATCAGATTAGGAAGGTCGCAAATTAGGAACACAGAACTTGTTTTTTCAAAAATGTACTGTAAAAATTCTTTTCTTCTTTAAATATGAAAACGTGGTATAAAGAGATTGAAAAGAAAATGGCGGTAGAGTAAGTTTTGAGAGAAAAAGATTCATTCAATGAGAGGAGAATGCTCTTAAAACAATTTACTCTTACTTCAACCAAAATTTCAAGGCGGTGAATGATCCTTTATACAGGAACAAGGAGCTGTCACCTTTTTGGAAAGAATCAGAATATCCTTTCCTTATTTTAGAAGATGTAAAAATCTTTGTTACCAAAAATTGCTTTTTATAGAATAAAACCCGATTTCACTTTCCTTTAAGAAAAGATTTTCGACAGCATTTATTTGGAAAGAAATTGTTTGCGGAAAAGATGTTCTTTACCAAAGCCGAAAGAGATTTTTCCTTCATATTTAAGGTAAGTTTGAATAACTTTAAACACTTTTAGATCTTTCAAAAATATATTTCCGAAAAGATGAGAAGATTTTATTACCAAAATCGATTAGAGGGAATCTCTTTAGTTTTTAGGAAATAAATCTTTCGATTTAAAGAAATACTTTCGGAAAAATAAAAATTAAAAGAATTTATTTTTTGAAAAAAAATCTATATTTCCGAAAATTACTTTTGAGAGAGAAAAAGATTTTTGTGCTCATATGTAACCTTTCTCTCTATCCTACAAAGTTTTCCTAAAAGCCTAGTTACTAGGATCTTCGAAATCTTCACTCTAAAATTAGGACTTTGCCTTGTATAATTTTCTTTCCAAAGAAATTCTGCATAAAATAGAAATTAGGCACAAATAAATATAATTTAAATTATTGTTTTGTAATAATTCATCAAAAATCGAGATAAAAAACATTTTGACCCTTGAAGCCAAACAATCGCCCCCTTTTTGAATGATGACAAAACCATAAATTTAGCAAACATAAAAAACATGTGCTCCCCTCTGAATTTATGCAAAAGAGTTCTAATCAGTGTCAAAAGATTTTAATATAAGCCAAAATTAGAACCATGTTATTTTGCTCCCCCTGAATAAATGCAGTAAAACTGTTTTATGAAAAATTAGAACTAGGGAGGCATTTTTAGAAAATTGATTTTAGAACTAACAAGTATACTACACAAGATATTCTAAGTTCTAATAATCAGAGCACAAGAATTAGAACTAGCAAAGATAAACAGGATATTCTGAGTTCTAATATTTAGAACATATGGTCATAGCAATAAAATAGAATAGAACAGAAGATCTTACGCCCAACCTACAAGAACAGTCATTAGAATAAGAACCTTAGTTCTAAAATCACACAGCTTTAGAAAATATAGCTCACCAAAAATAGACCATATTAGAAAATAATAAACACACAGATAACTACTATAACCACTAAAATATAAGTCCTTGTAGTTGCCAAGTACCACCAAAATATCTGTCACCAATTACCATCAGACTACCTGAGCTCACCAAAAATAGACCATATTAGAAAACAATAAACACACAGATAACTACTATAACCACTAAAATATAAGTCCTTGTAGTTGCCAAGTACCACCAAAAATATCTGTTACCAATTACCATCAGACTACCTGTTCTCCCCCTTTTTGTCATCATAAAAAAAGGTTAGACATAGTCATAGAAAAAATAAAGAAAATAAACAGTTAAAAAAAAAAATCCTACGAAGATAACACAAAATAAATTGTTCACAACATATAGAAAACAGATCAGAGAGGCTTAAGACCAGTTCTAAGTCTCTTAGAACTTCTCAAGCTCATGGAAGTTAGTTTCAGAAGAACTTTTCTGTCTCCTTTTTGCAAGTTGGATGTAGTGGAGGCTTTCTTCCATGTGTCTTGTGCTTGCCAGCAGTATCTTCACATTCTTGGCTTCTCTGGAGGAGGAAACTAAGGTGTTCCTTTCACCTTTAGAAGTAGCTAAACTTCCGCATTTACATCTTTTCTTATCCTTTCCAGAACTTCAATGAGAGACTGATTTTGTTCAATCACAGTCTTGCACTGTTGAATCGCCTCATCAAGTTCCCTGTTATGTTCTGCTACTAGATCCTCTTCTAATCTTTTTAGCATAGCATCCCTACTACGTTGAGCTGACAATGACTCAGATTCTTGCTCTGCTTTGCCCTCAGTAGTCTTTTCATCACTGATTTCTATTTTCTCTGTTTCAGCATCGTTGCCTTCCTCAGCTTCCTTCCCTTTTTCTTGCTCTTCATGTTCTTTCTCTTTTTCTGCTTCTTCTTCTTTTAATTCTTCTTTATCTGTGGCACTTTCCTTGGCACTTTCCTTTTCAGGTGTCTTCTTCCTTCTTCTTGTGTTTCTTCTTTCTTCTGTCTTTTCTTCAGTCTTCTTTCCTTCTTCTTTCACTTTTTCTTCTTTCTCATATTTCATCTTAATTTTCCTTTCCCTTTCTTTTTTCCCCTTTTCTTTTCTCTTCTTCTCAACCTCTTCTTTACTTTCCTTTTCCTTAATTACTTCTTCTTTTGTTTTTCCAGTTTCCCTTTTTACTTTCTTTTCTTCCTTCTTTTTCTCTTCCTTCACTTCTTCCTTTTCTTTTTCTTCGTCTGTCTTCTCTTCTTTCCCTTTCTCTTCACCTGGTTCCTCATCCTTCATTTTCAAGGATCCACTGTCTAGCTTGGAAACAGACTGACCAACATGCTTATCTAAATCAACATTCAGAAACTCAAACACAGGTGTGAGAATCATACCATAGGGTAGCTTTTTCGGGTTGTTCTGCAGTTTGTCAAACACAATGTGACATAGATTGAGAGGTTTCTTCTCAACTATGTACATAATGCATAGTTCCACTTGATTCACATACGTTCAGTGAGGCGCTCTTAGATAGATATAATGCTTACAATTGATCTGTACAAACCATTTCATGCTTCTGTTCAAGTGAGCATTTTCTATTGAACCTGTTTGTCTACAGATACCTTTTTTCATTATCTTTTTCACAAAGTCTTCCTTCATTGTAATCACTAACCCTAGATACATCAACCCTAGATACATCTTTGATTTTGGTCACTCTGGACCCAGCATTAGGTATATTAAAAATTCTCCCAAAATCATCATACGAAATTACCCTGGTTTCACCCCGAAGTTTCACAGAGATCTCCTCTGTCCCGCAGACTTTCAACGAGCCATAAAACTCCTTAACTAGGTTCTCATAACATAGCACATTTAAAGACAGAAACTTCATCCAACCTTGGAACTCAAAGAGTTCCTTGAAGTTAAACTCATTACCACCAAAAAATTTCCAATCAATCACATAGGAGCGCATAAGAGGGTAAGTTGAGAGAACCGACTACCTTGTCAAAAAGATTTTCGCTCCCGCCCCCTGTTTCTGTGAAGTACCTGTTTCGACTTTTCTTTTCTTGGTTTTCTCTTCAGCCTTTTTCTCCTTCGACTCCTTCTGTTCGTATTTCTTCGAGAGCTTCTTCAGAAGTTGAAGCTCTTGCTCAGTAAGAGAGTCTGAAGATGAGTTTGAACTTGATTCGGCCATTGTTGTGGTTTTTGAAACTCAAAAGCAACTTAAGGTTTCAGTTTTGCAAAGAGAAGATAAAGAGTATGCTAAGCAGTTAACACAAAATAGAGACGCTTAAGTGGCGGAAGAAAGAATTAAAGAACAGTTTTTAAATGGAATTCAAAGAATTCAAAAAACGGCAAATAAGACAAAAGAAAACAAAATAAAATAAAGGAAAATAAATACAAAATAAAATAAAAAAAATAAAACCCTAAAAAACCGCCAAAAGCACTAAAGATACGAAAAACAACAATAAAGACAAATACAATAAATAATGTTTCCAGTCTTAAAGCAAGATCTGATTAATGAACTTTTAGAAAGTCATAAAAGGGAAAAACGTGCGTTTTTAGACAAAAACCAGTTTTCACACAGAATAATAATTAGAACATAGCAAATCTTCATTCTCGAAATTAGAAAGCAGTTTAGAACATACTTACAGAGTTCTATAGTTTATGAGTTTAGAACTAACATACCAAGTTCTCTTCTAACTTGCGCAGAAATTGACTTTCATTCAATGGTTTTGTAAAAATCATCTGCCAATTGCTCTTTCTGTGGGAATGAACCTCAATCACAATATCACCTTTTTGTACATGATCACGTAGTGAATGATGTCTGAGTTCTATATGCTTGGTTCATAGGAGTGCTGAACTGGATTCTTTGGATAGAGATTTTAAGCGCTTTTGTTATCACATTATATCACTCTAATTCAGTTCCATAGTCTGCCAACCTATTGTTTTGATCCATAGGGGAAAAAAAAATTGAGGCAACCACAAACTTCCAGCAGCAAAACATTATTCTGGCTTCATGCAGTAGAAAAGGATTCCTCTCTCTTTTTTTGG
>NW_023590789.1:24265838-24281924 GCF_014843425.1 Jatropha curcas
CACAATTACTAAAATTAAATTAACTAAATTCATTAACTACAATATTAAAATTAAATCAACTACAATAATAACTTATTCAAGTAAACTAAAATTAATTAAAATAATTTTGTTACCCCAAAATATAATCCTCTTGTCGGAATTTTTTTTTGCGTAGGATCGGGAGTTTTTGGTACGCGTGCCGGATTGAAAGCAGTGACTAAAAATGCGTATAAAACGACATCATTTTCATATGCAATCTCTATCGTCATTTTCCTCATTTTGGCTGGCATCTTATAATATTTGTTGCTGCTCAAACAACTCAAGTCTCCAAAACCTCTAAGGCTCGTTCTCCTCTCTCTTTTAAACTTGAGTCCTGTATGAATTCAATTTATTATTTTGAGAATAATTATTATTTATTATGAAATAAGTGCAATTATAATTATTATTTGAATTGTTAAAAAAATATTAATATGTTTGGAAAATATTGATTAAACTTCCACAAAAATTAATTTCATTAGAAAACTATAATTATTTCTTTGAGAGACAAGTGAAATTAATGCTTATTTATTGGTTAATTGCATTATGGAAAAAAAGAAAGAAGAAGCCTTAGGGTTTCGAGAACGTAAAACGCAGTTGCCCTCCACATGATTTCAAAACGAGGGAGACAAGGCCCAATAAAGAACTCTGGCCCTAATAGACCGTTTGTAATTAATATAGGAGGGCGAAAAAAAATTTTTCAAAGAATGAGAATGGTGGAATTAAGAAAATATATTTATTTTAAAGGAGTAATCTTTTTTTGGTTGTTCTATGCTTAAATAAATAAATATATTTGGTTAACAAAGTTCGATATTGTGTATTTCGCCTTATATTAAAAAAGCTATATAAAAACGTAAATTTTTTTCAAAAAAAACAATATTGTAAGCACCTATAAAATTAATGTATTGCTTCAATTTTATACTTTTGCAGTTATTTTTTCGCACCCTAGAATTATCTATTTATTTCTTGAAAGATCAAAATTTTCTTTTGCTTTAAAACTAATATAGTAGGATAACTTTGTTAATTCTGAAACAAATTAAGACAAACTTCATTGATTATAAACCCAAAGAGACGATTGTGCTACATTTGTTAATTTTGTAAAAAAACTTACAAGAAAAATACTTATTTCACAATTTTCTTATTGTTGAGCGTCAGAAAAAATAAGTTAATAGGAATAATATTACTGATCAAAGAGAAAATTCAAGTTATTTTTTAACGAAAATAACTTCTCATTATTCTAAGAGAGTAAAAACATTATTGTCGGACATTGGGCAAACTTTATAAACTCCATATTTTTAATTATTAATCGATCATAAATCACAATACCACACGTCACCATTTACCACCGACGACCACCACCGGCCACCGATGGGCTTTCATAATTTACATTTTTTTTTTTAGCATTCTTTTCTGTAATTTAAGAGATAAAATTTAAATGTGGTAAAATCATAGTGTAATCTATTCCAATATTTTTTATGGGTCTTATGAGATAAAGACTTAATATTTTTAACTAATTTTCGGAATATACAACCAAAACAACGAAAGAAAAATATATTTTTCATGAAAATATTGTTTTCAACAAAAGTTATTTCCGTACAAGTTATTTTACGGAAAGAAACGGAACGAAGCGGATTGGTAGAATTATTATGAAAGAAAATGTGTTTCGATTTGTTATAAATATAAGGTTTAATCATTAATTAGAGGGCATAGAAACAGACAGAGTAAGCAGGATTGAGAGCCTTAATCCTAGATTAATTGGAATTTAATATATGAATCTTCGCTTCTAACTTAGATGTGCTTCGCGTGTTCAAAATTTATGGAGGGAACCCGAGAAGAGAATTGAAAAATAATTTTTTGTGGGAAAAGGAACATGTAGACTAATAATTGGCTCTTTTAATCCCATATAATTTAATCTTTTCAATTTATTTTCCTCCCTCCTGTACTGAAGTGTAAGTAAATTATAAAAAGACTAAGAGCCGTTACGTATAAGAGTGGCACTAAATCTAGTTTATAAATGATTATAATAATTCACACAAATTCGCGTTACCAACTACCATTACAAAAGAAGAATTATTATACAAGGTATAAAAATGAGCATGGCAACTAATTAGATTACTGTAGTGCTAAACAATTTAGAACAATTTAATATAAGTCAGTTTAATTATAGGATAATTCTATTTATGTGGAATAAAGTTAACAATTTTCATATTTAATAATCTTAGAATCTTTATGTGGCCGAATCGCAATCCAAAGGCAGGAACGAATTAAATATGTCGTGATAATACCTGTGCTATACATCAGTATTGCAAAACTAACCATAAATGCGACATCGGGGATATCGAGAAAGACTCGTGAATATAGTTAGCTATTGTGATATTGCAATGGCACAATACTGCGATGCAACCTCAGATTAGATAACATCTGCAAGAAGAAATTTTCCAAAGTTCTCCATAGATATGGCAATATTTACCCGTTTTATAATTTCTTCCCAAGAAAAAAAAAATAGGAAGATATCAAGATTATAATCCACAAAAATTGCCCAAATTAATATGTGTATTAAGAGAATTGAGCTCATCACCATTAAGTAAATAGTTAGATTATTAAAGTCAGATGTACTTATACTATAAACGTATGAGTGAAGTTAAATAGGGTAAATAGAATATTTGAGATTTTTCCTTCTCTATAATTGAAGTTTTAGATTTTCTTTAAATAGTATTATGACAATATAGTAATCATTATTAAGTAAGTGGTGGAAACGTGAATCTTCACTTGCTATTATAACTTATCTCGGTACATCTGGCCCCTCTGAAGAGCCATTTTATCTCTAACCTATTTTCACCCGCTTTTCGGTGATAGTATCCCGGTAGTAATCAAAGGAAGACTAAATGGAATACTGTACTGTTAGTCCTGAGAATTAACCGTATTATTACTGAAGAATTGGACACCGGTTTTTCCTCTTCGGAAATGTTTCTTGCATTAAAGGAAAAAAAAATCAATTAAATCCAAATTAAATTTGGATGAAATATTATTTTCGGACACCAGATCGAAACTCCCTTATCTTTTAACCTACAAGAGGGCTATTTAATAAACTATCCACCGTTTTGACAGAATCCTATAATCCTCTGCAAAAGAAGTACTACCAAAAAATCCACATCAATATTTTTAATATTTCACATATTCTTAAACTCTCTGAACTATTTCTTAACAAAACTATTCATTCATAGCTCTATTATATACTTTGATTTAGAACGATGCGAAATTGATTTTGTTTTCTTTTGTTACCTATCTATTTTTTGAGTATGGAAAAACTATTCATATTATAGCATAGTATTTTTTTTCTTTATTGAGTATGGAACTTATAAACATTTTTCTCTCTTTTGGATATGATTTAATGATTTATTTTTAGAAAACTTTATCTGTGGTTGATTGTCTTTTAAAAATTATAAACGAACTCTTTCTAAATTATTTTTATATTTATTCCTATATTATAATAAACCCCTATATTTTTTATATTTACGCGTTTCCCCCACATTTATTTTTCTTATATTTTTCAAAATATCATTTCCCCGTGTCCGTTTCCGCGTTTTCCTGTTTCCGTGTCCGTGGATCATAGTTTGACTATTTGACATGATGCTCAAGTATTTGTACATTTCTCACTTTCTTGATAATTTTGCCTATTTTTTGGAATTGAATTGAAATATTCACTAACAAGTGATTTTCCAATCATTTCTTTTTTAAGATTTTTAACATTGATTAAGGAATATTATCTCGTTTATGGATATATTATGGCTCCGACATATTTCCACCAATTAATGTTATTTTTTTTACATGTTTTTATAGATATATTCATTTTTAAGGAGAAGTTGACGGACAACCATTATTTTTTTTAAAAAATTTTCTATGCAAGTGAAGTTTCACAATTATAACAAATGAACGCAAATTGGAGATACAGGAAAAACACACCCATTGATCAAGACATTTGATAAATTTTGACCAAAAATATATAAAATATATTTAATTATCTATCTCACTGTATTTTCAAATGCTTATATATATATATATATATATTGTCATACACGAGACAAGCATAAATTCGTAATTTGTAACTTGTAAACCCCGTGCATTTATTTTCTATGTATATGACAAAATATCACCCATGGTTGCCAGGGCCACCAGGTGAGTGACCTGATCCACCGGGGCGTGAACCATGATAGCCCACTCCACTTTTACTTTCTCATAACCCTTGGGTTCTCTTTATTTTCATCGACAACTGCCGCTGAATAAGAAATTGATGGTTTGAATATTTAGTATCTTTACATCAAAACGTAAATATCAGTATTATTACTAGAACTAGAACTAGAAGTAGAAGGAGAAGAGAGAAGAGAGAGCCTTACTGGTTTTGGGGACTCGAGTTATTTCGAGCAATAGCAGTATTATAAGATGCAAACAAAATGAGGAAAAGGATTGGGATAGCATTGCAAACAAAATGAGGAAAAGGATTGGGATAGCATAGGAAGCCATTTTAACCATTTCAGTTACTTTCTTCTATTAAAGGAGAAGAGTAATCACGGCATATCAATTCCTTCGTCACCATTATATATATTATTTCAAAATACATTTCAGTGCCTATGGTATTTATTTCCCAACCAATCAAATGTAAAATTTATAAATTTTTACATTTACCCTCATCGATGCTATTAATCTCAAAGAATTTCCTTTATAATTTAAATGAAAGAAAGAAAGAAAAAAGGAAAAAGAAACAAAGAGAAATACTCACTTGTTCTGTGGAGTTGGTTTGGTCTTGCAAAGGCAATATCGGAGGTGAACAAAACGAGCAAAAGAATCATACCAGAAACCATAAGGGAGGCCTTGCGAACCATCTTTTGATACAAAGATATATAAAATTCTTTACAGCAATTGCTATATATCCTATTAATGTATATACTACAAGTTTGAAGAAATCAATTGTTGGTATGTCATGAAATTTTTTTAAATTAATTTTCCATTAAACTAAAGGAATTACATCGGAAGATGTCAATATATTATTAACTTTGAATATTTACACATAAAAATTATAGCTAATTTTATTTAAATATACAGTGAATTATGAAAATCAGTTTTATTATTAAAAAGAGATAGGACGCTTTTGGAATTGTATTCAAATGATATTATAATTAATTAATTAATAGAATTCATATTTTTCTTTTTAAGGAGCGTAAAGGCTACGCCGATATATTTGTTGTTTATTTAAAGTTGATAAAATTTCCATGATA
Organism: Jatropha curcas; assembly: GCF_014843425.1. The sequence goes on from NW_023590789.1 coordinate 24,271,127, forward strand.
GACTTGAATTTTAGGTCATTTTCTAAAACAAACGGTTTAAATTTAGAAATTAATTTATCACTCTTTTTACTTTATCATTTTTTTCAAAACGTCTATTACACGTTTATTCACTTGCCGTCAATTTTTTTAAATAAGAAAAAAAAGATAATGACTTAGAAGTCTAAACTATAAAATCTTAGTCTCCAATTAATTTAATAATAAGTGATTTAGACGCATACTTAAAAAAAAAAAAAAAAAAAAAAAAAAGAGGAAAAAAATTCGCACATAGAGCGAAAGTAAACTATGAACCTACCGGCAAAACGCGGTATTTGAATTTTTTTCCATTCCAAGTTTAAAATCAACAAAGGGCTATATATAATATATATAATATATATATATATATATATATTATATATATCTAGTATATAGTATATTAGTATTCTCTTTTTTATTACAACAAATTTTATTACAACAAACTAACCAAACAGAAACATGGCTAAAAAGGCATCCTATTCATATGCAATCCCTATCGTTCTTTTCCTCATTTTGTTTGCATCTCACAACATTGTTGTTACTCAAACAACTCAACTCCCCAAAACCTGTAAGCGGCTCTCTTCTATACTATGATGAAATTATATATACATATATATGGTGTTTCGTAATGATGACAAGTGCACTTCCTTATTTACTGGTTGCAGATGAAAATAAAGACAAGTTAAGGGCTTTTGAAGAACGTAAAACTCAAGTGCCTCCGCGTGGTTCAAGCCCAGCAGGACAACCGGGTTTATAGAAGACTCTGGCTATAAACCGTTTTTAGTCATATAGGAGGGTGAAAAAAAAAAATTCAAAGAAATGAGAATGGTGGAATTAAGAAAATATATTATTTTTAAAGAGTAAATTTTTTTGGTTGTTATATGCATAATAAATAAATATATTTGGTTAACAAGTTCGATATTTTGTATTTTGTTATATAAAAAACTACATAAAAACATCAAGACGAAGCTTTTTCTTTTTGGAGTTTAAACCCTCTATTCTAATTTTTTTTTTTTTTTTTTGCTTTTTGGAGTTTTAAAACCCTCTTATTCTAATGTTTTTTTTTTTTTTTTAAAAAATACTATGATAAGCACTATATATAATGTTCTGGCTTCAATTTTTAGTCTTTGGCAGTTTTATTTTTTCACCCCTAATTTATTCAATTTAATTTTTGAAGATCAATTTTCTTTTCCTTTAAAACAAATATAGTAGGGATAATCTTTGTTAATTTCTGGACAAATTAAGACAACCTTCATTAAAATTATAAACAAAGAGAGATTAGGGCTACGTTTTGTTTTCGTAATAATAATTTAGCACAAAAATTTTTTTTCACAATTTATCCGTTTTTGGGTGTTTCAGAAACAATAAGTCAAACGGAAAATATTTTTCTAGTCAAAGGAAAATTAAGTCATTTTTTAAAATGAAAATAATTTTCGCATTTTTTGAGAGAGTAAAAGCATTTTTTTTCGGAGATTGGCAAAACTTATAAAAATACCCATATTTTTAATTTATTAATCATCATAATCACTATCCACCAGTCACATTTACCAACCGGCCCACCGATGAACTTTGCATAAATTTACATTTTTTTTTGGCATTTCCTTTTTTGTATTTAAAGAATAAAATTTTTAAATTAATAAAATTTCTATTATTATTAATATTTTTATGGTCTTATGAGATAAACGACTTTTAATATTTTAACTAATTTTGCAGTTATAATATTAAGCACGCAAAACAACGGAAAATAAGATTATTTGGGGAAAATAATTGTTCAAGGAAAATGTTTTCCATGAAAATAATTTTTCCAACAAGTTTATTTCCCTAAAAGTTATTTTAGGCAGAAAGAAACGAAGCCTATATTATTATGTAAAGAAATTATCATAAATAAATAGATAAAGGTTAATCAAATAAGCAAAAAAAAAAATAGAGCATGACAATTAGGCAAAATAAAAGCCTTAATCCTAGTATTATTGGAATTTAATAGATGAACTTCGTCTTCGTAACTTGTTGTCTTCCTTCATATTCATATTTGGAGGAAGAGAAATGAAAAATATTTTTTTGGTGAAAGAACATTTAGATATAATGTGCTCTTTTTCTTATTTTATTTTTATAAAATTAATATGAAAATGTAGACCAAAAAACAAGAAATAAAGGTTAAAAGAGGCAACTGAAATAATGTATATATTTTGCTTAATAAAAATCTCATAGCATACATATGAATATTCACAAACTATTCTTCATATCAAACCATATGGGTATTATGTTACAATTACAGAAGCAAACTACAAATACAAGTCAATTTAAAATCACACAATTTACAAATAGATTACAAACCCTAATGATTTCCCAATCTTCATTTACATTCTACTAAATATTAATTAATAATACCTTCTTTAAAAGAACAATTAATGAATTAATTTAATCATTTGTGACAAAACTAATAAAAAAAGTCATATTTGACATTTTCAACAAATTTAACCTCTGAACTAGTTTATAATGATTATTCTGTTTTTTCTCTTTCTCTCTTCTAAATTCTCAATTTCAATTTCAAACGAGTACATGGCAGAGAAATCCGTGGATTTGCCCCAAGAATGCTGGGAATTGATTTTCAATTCGCTCGATCATCATCGTTATTTCGAATCCCTTTCTTTAGTCTCCATCCGATTCCTCTCAATCACGGATCAGCTCCCCCGTACCTTCACAATCTCTTCTCAGGTAATTCCTTTCCTTCCCTGTCTTCTCAGTAGATTCCGGAATCTGAAGGAAATTGAAATTCGTGAATTCGAGGGTGACCTTCCCTTCTTTATCAAATCTCTAAATCTGGGTTAGACCTCGAAACCCTAAGTTTCTCAAAACAGAACCTGTTTCCTTTAATGGGTGTGAGAGAATTAGGATTGAGGATGAGGAATTTGAGAAAGTTGAATTGCTCAAAGGTTGTATCTTTACAAGATAGTGATTTATTTGTAATCGGGAATTCTTTTCCATTGCTTGAAGACCTTGATATCAGTTTTCCTCAGTATTATTCTCGTTTCAATCCAAATGGGTCTTTGGCTTTGGCATCTTTTTCTGGGGTTGTAACAGATGAAGGGATTTTTGATTTGGCGATGAAGCTGAATAGGCTGTGTAAGATTAACCTTTCTGGTAATCATTTCATTACTGATAAATCTCTTCAGTCTTTATCATCGAATTGCGCTTTATTAAGAGAGGTTGTGATTCTTGATTGTGATTTCTTAACCCAGAATGGTATTAGTGTCATTATGCGCAATTGTGGTAATTTGTGTTCTATTTCTTTGGATAGTCTTGGAATCCCTTATATAGATTCGTTTTTTCAAGAATCATTTAGTTATGCTAAGACTTTATGTGAGCTTCATGTCTCTAATTCATTTATCTCCAATGAATTCCTATGTTTGATTGGAGAAGCTTGTCTTCCATTGAAGAAGCTGACTATCTCTCAATGCTATAATTTTACAGCTGTTGGAATTTCTTGTTTATTATATAGGTGTCAGTTTCTTGTGTACTTAGATCTTGAAGGGGCAAATTTTCTCACCGATGAATCCATTATTGAGTTGTCGAAGTTACTTGGTAACTTGTCCATTATAAACCTTAGTTTATGTTCTAAGCTCACTAGTCTGTCCTTGTTTGCGCTTATAAAGAACTGCCCCTTGTTGGAAGATGTCAAAATGGAGAGAACAAACTTGGGGGTGGAAGAATTTTCGACAGATTTGGTGATCAATCCCCGAATTAGATCTCTAAAATTGACTGGAAATAACAGTTTAAGTGATGAATGTCTAAAAAATATTGCCATTCTCTTACCATATAAATCAGCCTGCTGTGTGAGGCTACGGAATTTATTAATTTCAGATATCCGTAATTCTTGAGTTTGGAGCATTTGGACTACAAGTTTTCTGTCTTCTCTTTGAGGGTCTCATAGGTCAACACTGGAGAGGTCTATATACCTAAGTAAATAAATTATTGTAGGGAACATCCTATAGTTGCAGCGTCTAAAATCCATCTACGAGTGATTTGCGCCCTCCATAGCTCTCAAAGTGCCAGAAGAATGGGTAAAATCATCACAGTTTTTCTCTACTAGATTGCACTAACTTCACCCAAATCAAGAAATGTACACAAAAACCAAAATAGAACCTGTCGCAACAACGCCTGTTGTTCTACACGAGCATTCCACCATATGTTTTTCAGTCCGGTGTATACTGTTTGGATGTAGAGGTCCTTAGCGGTATCATAGTATTTTATTAACAACAAACTGCGTCGCTAAAGATGCAGATTCATGGTCTTCAGTAGGGCAGAATAAGGTATAATTTAGTCACTTCTATTTAAGAGCTCTAGATAGAACACGTAGCTTATCTTGTATAAGAAGCGAACACGGAGGAAAAATCTGAGTGGCCAAGTATGGTGGTACGATACTCAAACCAATTGGTGTAGATGCAGATTTGGCTTCATGCCACTGTGAGCAGTTTTCATTTAGAGAGGTCACGTATATTCAATATAGTGGTTTGTGAAGAGAGACATCGTCAGGTGTGGGTTTCTCCCTGACCATCAAACTCAGAATATAGTAGAAGGGTGCGCTTCCCCGAAATCGTTGTTAATCGAGAAGTCGCCATACTCACCGTTGACCTTGGTATGTAACTGCACTTCAATTGCATAGACACCTTACTCCCCAGGAATCATTATAATCATCAAAGCGTAGAACGTGAGTAAAACCTAAAGAACCAGTCCCTTGTCGTGATATAGTAAATAAGGACCAGCACAAATCTGGATTTGGATTGCTGAAAACCAGCAGGGACATATTGCTGAAAACCAGCAGCTATCAGAAACGACGTTAAAGCAGAGTACCACACCCTTGGAGCTTGTTTTAATCCGTAGAGAGACTTCTCCAATTTGCACACAAATTTCAAATTGTGATGTTGAATAAAATCAGGTGGCTGCTCCATAAACACATCTTCATTTAATTTGCCATGAAGGAAGGCATTATTGACATTCACCTGTCGAAGAGGCCAATTTTTACTAACAGCAATAGATAGTAGAACCCGAACTGTGGAATGTTTTGTAACAGGAGAGAAGGTCTGATCAAAATCAAGTCCTGGTCTTTGAGTAAATCCTCGTGCCACCAAACGTGCTTTATACCGAACTGGAATTCCCTTGGAATCATGCTTTCATGCTTGTATGGAAACAGCCATTTCAGTTAAACAACATATGCCTTTTCCAAGGAACCAAACTCCAAGCCAAGTTTTCTGCTTCATGAGGGCTTGATATTCTTCTTCCATGGCAGATCGCCACTTCGGATCCTTCAATGCCTGAGCAACAGTCTTGGGAACAAATTGAATGTCAGATTGAACTTCAGTGGATAGACACAGTCTATTAATTGGCTTTCGAATTTGATTTTTGCTGCGTGTCACCATTGGATGTACATTCTGATTGAGATTAGAGGCCAACAGTAAGCTGCTCACAACATCACTTGGAGTAGGTAATAAAATAGGTGAATTAGAAATTTCAGTACCTAAACCAGAATCTGAGATGTTACTGTGTTCGGGTTGTTGCTGAACTAGCGAAGGAGAAGTCGAGGAATCAGGGTTCACATAATTTGGTTGCCCACTACTGTCAAGACCTGCAGACATTGGTAAAATAAAATGTATGGGTGACCAGGTATCTAATGTATGAGAATCAGGTCGTTCTAAAGCGTCGTTCTAAAGCTGTGGCTAAGAGATTAACACGGAAAAGTTCAGATTCCTATAAAGTCCAACATGACGAGAAAGAGTAGATTTTGGATTGAATGAAGGATCATAGCACTTTTTCTCACTTTGAGTAGCTGAATACCCAATAAACATCAAGGAAGAGAAACATTCTTTCCACGTTTATGTTTTTATTAAATGGACGAATCCAAGGATAACATAAACACCCAAAAACCTTTAATTTAGCATAATTGGGTTCTTTGCCATGAAGACAGTAGAAAGGTGATTTATTATCCAAAATAGAGGTTGGCATTCTATTGATTAAATATACGGCTGTCTGAAAAGCATATGTTCAAAAAGATAGGGGTAGATTGGCTTGATGAAGTAATGTGAGCCCGGTTTCGACAATGTGTCGATGTCGACGCTCAGCTGTGGCGTTATGTTCTGGTGTGTAGGGTGGAGTAAGTAAATGAGAAATCCCTTTTTCTTGCAAGTAAGCTTTCAGGTGTATAAATTCCCCCCAGGTGTATAATTCCCCCCCATTATCCGAATAGATTTGATTTAATTTCCTAATTGAAGTAGTTTTCACATAAGATTCTGAAATAACCGGAAATTGAAGCACACGTCAGATTTTTCCTTTTTCAATTATGGAAACAACCGCAGCAAATTTGGTAAAATGATCGACAAAAATGATATAATACCTGAATTCATCAATAGAGTGACCGGTTGGACGGTCCCTCAAACGTCATCTATAATTAATCCAATCGGAGCGAGATTGTCATAGGGACTCAAAAAATGGAGACTTGTGCATTTGTTGCACCTTAGAATCACAAAAGAAATTATTGTTTGAAACTAATAAATCAAATGACTGCAAAATAAGACGCAAGATAGGTATTGAAGGGTGGCCTAGCCGACGATGCCATAGGGGCTGTGAAGAAGCAACAATATGATTAATGTTCAAAGAAGAACCTCTTGATAGATTGGGCGGCCATTCATAAATGTCATTAATGGGCTTCCCTTCCGCTAGCAGCACCCCCGTGCTCAAATCCTTCACAGTAAACAGAAAGGGATTAAATGTCACCTCAACATTATTATCAGTGCACAATTTATAAACAGAAATAAGATTCTTGTCAAGAGCAGGAACACATAAAACATTCTTTAAACTCAAAGGCTTGGTGGCAGAATTTAAGGTAACAGTCCTCTTTAAAACTCAAAGGCTTGGTGGCAAGAATTTAAGGTAACATGTCGTATGAGAAAATTAGATAGGATTTACCATCACCAAGGAAAACAATTATCACTGCCTTTCCATAATCCTGAAATGAATAGCCAGATTCTTTTAAATCTTCTACCCACATGCTGATTTGGCAACCCTGTATCGACAACCCCAAATGAGGACATTTGTCACCGATTGCTAGTAATACAATTAACTTGAGCTTGAGTCCTTTGAACCAGCGCAATGCAGCTTCATTAATACAGCCATGGAGCAATTTCTTTGAGTTTAAAACATTGTTTTTAACTATCAAGTTATTCATTAACAGAAAGTACTGGATATTGGAATTGAATGCAATTCATTACATTTATGAACAAAGTAACCTACAAGCCTAGCTTTTTATCGACTATTGTATACTATAAACTCTTTATTTGAAATGCGTATGTGACGGACCATTGACCCCTTCCTTCACAGTTCATCAACAAAATATTAATTGCAATTTTGATTTTTAAGGAAAAATTTGCAAACCATTCATAAATTTGTTTCAGTATTAAATATGGATTTTGAAAATTGGAAGAAGAGTATTATTAATTTTCAGACAGTTCTTCATTTCTCTTTTACTATCAAGAAACTGACAAACAGCAAAACTGGTTAAACACATCATTTTCATATGCAATCTCTATCGTCATTGTCCTCCATTTTTTGCCTGGCAATCCCTTATAACTATTGTTGCTGCTCAAACAACTCAGTCCTCCAAAGCCTCTATGGCTCTCTCCTCTCTCTTTAAATTGAGTCCTGGATCATTTATTTGAAGAATAATTATTATTTATATGAAATTAATTGCAATTATAATTATTAATTTGAAATTAAATATTACTATGTTGAAAATATTGATTAAATTCCACCAAAAATTAATTTCATTAGAAAATTATAATTATTTCTTTGAGAGACAAGTGAAATTAATTTCTTATTTTTTGGTAATTGCATATGAAAATAGAGTGAAGCTTAGGGTTTTCGAGGAATGTAAAATGCAGTTGCCTCCACGTGATTCAAAACGAGCAGGACAAGGCAATAGAAGACTCCGGCTATAGACCGTTTTTAATCATATAGGAGGGTGAAAAAAAAATTCAAAGAAATGAGAATGGTGGAATTAAGAAAATATATTATTTTAAAGAGTAAATTTCTTTCGTAGTTACATGCATAATAAATAAATATATAAATAAATATTAATTTGGTTAAAAGTTCGATATTTGTGTTTTTTTTATATAAAAACTACATAAAAACTAATTTAAAAAAAAAAATGTAAGCACTATAAATAAATGTTGCTTCAATTTTATTTTTGCCAGTTTATTTTTGTTCACCCTAATTTATCTATTTTATTTGAAGATTTTTTGAAGATCAATTTTCTTTTCCTTTAAAACAATATAGTAGGATAACTTTGTTAATTCTGAAAAAATTAAGACAAACTTCATTAATTATAAACAAAGAGAGACCGGGGCTACGTTTGTTTTTGCAAAATAACTTACAAGAAAATATTTTTCACAATTTTCTTTTGTTTGCAGCGTTCAGGAAAATAAGTCAACGGAAAATATTTTACTGATCAAAGGAAAATTAAGTTATTTTTTAAGGAAAATACTTCCCATTTTCGAGAGAGTAAAATATTTTCTGGACATTGGCAAACCTTATAAATCCATATTTTTTAATTTATTAATCATCATAATCACTACCACCGGTCACCATTTCCCACCGACGACCACCACCGACCACCGATGACTTTCATAATTTACATTTTTTTTTGCATTCTTTTCGTATTTAAGAATAAAATTTTTAAATTATAAAATTTCTATTATTATTAATATTTTTTATGGTCTTATGAGATAAAGACTGATCAAGATTCTCTTATGAGATAAAGACTTTAATATTTTTAACTAATTTTCAATATTACAACCAAAAAATGGAAAATAAGTTATTTGGAAAATATATTTTCAATGAAAATATTTTTCAACAAGTTATTTTCCTACAAGTTATTTTACGGAAAGAAACGGAGCCTAGAATATTATGTAAAGAAATTATCATAGATAAATAGATAAGCTTAATCAAATAAGCATAGACAGACAATAACAATGAAGCCTTAATCCTAGATTAATTGGAATTTAATATATGAATCTTATCTTCGTAACTTGATGTCTTCCTTCATATTTGGAGGAAGAGAAATGAAAAATGATTTTCTGGTGAAAGAACATGTAGATATAATGTGCGCTTTTTCTTATTTTATTTTTATTTTTGTTTCTCTTTACTGATTAAGTAAATTATATAGAAAGAAACAAGAGGGATTAATCTATAACATTAATATGAAAATGTAGACTAAAAAAGAAGAAAATAAAGGTTAAAAGAGGCAACTGAAATAGATACTAGCTAAAATTTAGCTTTAAATCATTTAATTAGGATAATTTATTATGTGAATAAAATTTTCAGTTTATAAGTTAGAGAATGTTAAAGATGCTAAACTTTATAATAAGAATGCAATGGACATCAGTAATGAAGATTGATATAGATTATATGTGCATGCATGCATGCACAAATTAATACTCTCATGAGAGATTAGTCCAAGAGTATTTAACGTTGTTCTTTCCAGAAAAAAATAAATCAAAAAATCAAAAAATGCAATAATATTATCGAAGAGGCTCCATAAATATATTAGAATTAAAGCAGATTTACTATAAACTAATGAAATATATGGTATTTAGTTTTTCCTTCTCTTACTTCATTTTCTTGTGGATAGCTTAATTGAATTTTTAGATTTTCCTTAATGTTTGACTATTATAATACGAATGTTGAGTACTGTAATACATGAACACGCGAGAGGCTTGATGTTTCCCCGTTTCGAAAACGGAAACGGCTTGGAAACATATCGAATCTGTTTCCTTAAATACTGAAAATTAGACATCTGTTTCCCCCCTCGGAAATGTTTCTTGCATTAAAGAAAAAAAAATCAGATTTCAAATACAAATCAAATTTGGATGAAATATTATTTTCGGGCACTAGAACGAAACCCCTTCTTACTACAAGCTTTGAATAATATGGGCGTTTGCAAATCCTATTTGGGAAAGGACAAATAATCATATTTTTAATTTCAATATTCAAAACTCAAATTTAACAGAATTTCATTATCTTTTTCCATTTTGAACAGAATTCATGTTCTTTTTCCATTTTTGGGACATTCCGAATATTTTGTTTTCTTTTTTTTTTTGTTTTCTTTTTTCTTTATTGAGTATGAAACTTATAAACATTTTTCTCTCTTTTGGATATGATTTAATGATTTATTTTTAGAAAACTTTATTTTGGTTGATTGTCCAAACTAAAATAGGGTAAATACATAAATACAAAAGTCTTAGACAATAAGTATTAGTTAAGTTATTTTTGTGGAATTATAAATTTGAAAAACATATAAAAAAATTCATCTATAATGATGATAATAATAAATATATAATTATTATAAATAAATGGATGCAAAAAATTAAACTATTCATGTGACATCCTACCGAGTCGAGTCTTAGTACTGAGTCGAGTCTTTTCATAAAGTCGAGTTGAGTCGGGCCAAGCCAAACCCGGTTGGGGTAGAATGGGATTACAAGTGGACTTACTTGATTGAGAGAGAAAGATCAAAGTATGTGGGTGAGGATTTATTTGCATTAAAAGATCAAGCTTGGGTATTAAGTTATAGCCTTTTTCCACTTGAGGTACTATTTAGTAAGTTTCACATCAGTTTTTACATAAGATTTCATTTGATTTTGGTGGCCTTCCGTAATAACCATTTCACTTCCATTTCCATCTTATCTTTCTATCCTTCTTTCCATCTCCTTCCTTTCTCCACCATCCCCATTTTTCA
>NW_023590789.1:24292573-24307217 GCF_014843425.1 Jatropha curcas
GAACAACTTTGAACATTTTGTATATTCACTATATTTAGAATACCAAAGTTCTAACGTTAGAATAGATGAAACTTATTGTCGTTTAGAACATCTGATATTAACAATTCACGTTTTTTAAAAATTAAACAAAGTGTGAAAGAGCAGTATTCAACCAAACTTCAGAAAATAAGAGATTCACACCGAGAGTTATAGTGGTTCGGCACTAACTCGCCTACATTCACTCCCAAGGACGCCATCTTGAGATCCCTCCAACTAAGTTATCTCTTTTAAAGGTTAAGAGACAACCAAACAGTTACAAGGCAAATAGATCAACAACCTAGATCTACCCCTTTGTCACACTAGATTTCCAAAAGATTCTTAGTTAACCTCAACCCTTTCTGTTTTTGGTAGAGTACAAAAAAAACTCAATTCAAGAACATTGCTATCCCACACATGGAGAAGGTCGCTTTGATAACCTCTATCTCAAGCTTCTAACTAAGCTATTACACTCAAAAGGTTTAAACAAAATAAAAGCCTGTCTAACTGTAGAATACAGATTTCTGAATAGACGAAAGAACACGCCTATATAAGCACAGGAAAAATAGTTTATCAGATTAGAAGGTCGATTAGAACATTAGACTGTTTTTTCAAAATGTAACTGTAAAATTTCTTTCTTCTTTAAATATGAAAACGTTAAGGTATAGAGATGAAAAGGAAAATGAGGGTAGATAAGTTTTGAGAGAAAAGTTCGTTCAATGAGAGAGAGAGTGCTCTTTAAAACAATTACTCCTTACTTCACCAAATGTTTAAGGCGTGGACTGTTTCCTTTATATATAGGAAACAAGGAAGCCTGTCACTTTTTTGGAAGAATTGAAACAGAATATCTTCTTTCCTTTAGAAGATGTGAGAATCTTTGTTACCAGAAAATTATTTCATCCTTTTTTGATGGTAGAGAATAAACCCGGATTTCACTTTCCTTTAGAAAAGATTTTTGACAGCATTTTTTTGGAAAGAATTTATTTGCGGGAAGATGCACTTACCCAAAACCGAAAGAGATTTTCCCTTTCTTTTAAGGTAGCGGAATAACTTTAATACTTTAGATCTTTCAAAGAAAATATTTTTGAAAGAGTGAATGATTTTATTACCAAAAATTTTAGAGAAGAAATCTCTTTAGTTTTAGGAAAATAAATATTTTCGATTTAAAGGAATATATTTTTTTTGAAAAATAAAATAAAGGAATTTATTAAAAAAAAATTTCTGAAAATACTTTTGAGAGAGAAAAAGATTTTTGTGCTCATATATAACCTTTCTCTCTATCCTATAAAGTTTCCTAAAAGCCTAGATGACTAGGATCTTCGAAATCTTCACTCTCAATGTAAGACTTGCCTTGTATGATTTCAATTCTGCATAAAATAAAAATTTAGCACAGATAATATAATTTAATTTATTTGAATAATGTAATTTAAATTTATTTGTTTTGTAATAATCATCAAAATCCGAGATAAGCATTTTGACCCTTGAGCCAAAAATCTCCCCCTTTTTGATGATGACAAAACCAATAAATTTAGCAAACATAAAAACATGTGCTCCCCCTGAATTTTACGCATAAGAGTTCTAATCATGTTAAAAGATTTTAATATAAAGCATATTAGAACATGTATTTTGCTCCCCCTGAATAGATGCAGTAAAAACTGTTTTATGAAAAATTAGAACTAGGGAGACATTTTTAGAAAATGATTTTAGAACTAACAAGTATACGCAAGATATTCTAAGTTCTAATAATCAGAGCACAAGTATTAGAACTAGCAAAGATAAACAGATAAACAGGATATTCTGAGTTCTAATATTTAGAACATATGGTCATAGCAATAAAATAGAATAGAACAGAAGATCTTACGCCCAACCTACAAGAACAGTCATTAGAATAAGAACCTTAGTTCTAAAATCACACAGCTTTAGAAAATATAGCTCACCAAAAATAGACCATATTAGAAAATAATAAACACACAGATAACTACTATAACCACTAAAATATAAGTCCTTGTAGTTGCCAAGTACCACCAAAATATCTGTCACCAATTACCATCAGACTACCTGTTCTCACTACCTGTTCTCCCCCTTTTTGTCATCATAAAAAAAGGTTAGACATAGTCATAGAAAAAATAAAGAAAATAAACAGTTAAAAAAAAAAATCCTACGAAGATAACACAAAATAAATTGTTCACAACATATAGAAAACAGATCAGAGAGGCTTAAGACCAGTTCTAAGTCTCTTAGAACTTCTCAGAGCTGGAGCAGTTTCAGAGGAACTTTCTGTCCTTTTTGAAGATGGATGTAGTGGAGGCTTTCTTCCATGTGTTTTGTGCTTGCCAGCAGTATGCTTCGCATTTCTTTGGCTTCTCTGAGGAGGGGGAACGTAAGGTGTTCCTTTCACCTTTAGAGTAGCTAACTTCCTCGCATTTACATCTTTTTATCCTTTCCAGAACTTCAATGAGAGACTGATTTTGTTCAATCACAGTCTTGCACTGTTGAATCGCCTCATCAAGTTCCCTGTTATGTTCTGCTACTAGATCCTCTTCTAATCTTTTTAGCATAGCATCCCTACTACGTTGAGCTGACAATGACTCAGATTCTTGCTCTGCTTTGCCCTCAGTAGTCTTTTCATCACTGATTTCTATTTTCTCTGTTTCAGCATCGTTGCCTTCCTCAGCTTCCTTCCCTTTTTCTTGCTCTTCATGTTCTTTCTCTTTTTCTGCTTCTTCTTCTTTTAATTCTTCTTTATCTGTGGCACTTTCCTTTTTTCAGTGTCTTTCTCCTTCTTCTTGTGTTTCTTTCTTCTTCTGTCTTTTTTCAGTCTCTTCTTTCACTTTCTCTTCTTCCTCTATTTCATCTAACTTTCCTTTCCCCTTTTCTTTTCTTTTCTTCTCAACTTCTTCTTTACTCTCTTTTTCCTTCAATACTTTTTCTTTTGATTTTCTAGTTTCCCTTTTTACTTTCTTTTCTTCCTTCTTTTTTTTCTTCCTGCTCTTCTTCCTTTTCTTTTCCTTCAATTGTCTTCTCTTCTTTCTCTTTTTCTTCACCTGCTTCCTCATCCTTCATTTTCAAGGATCCGCTATCCAGCTTGGAAACAGATTGACCAACATGCTTATCTAGATCAACATTCAGAAACTCAAACACAGGCATGAGAATCATACCATAGGGTAGCTTTTTAGGGTTGTTCTGCAGTTTATCAAACACAATGTGATATAGATTGAGAGATTTCTTCTCAACTATGTGCCACATAATGCATAGTTTCCACTTGGATTCACATACTTCAGGAAGCGCTCTAGGATAGATATAATGTACAATGATCTTGTACAACCATTTTCATTTGGTTCTCTGTCAAGTTGGAGCATTTCTATTGGAACCTTGTTTGTCTGCAGACACCTTTTCATTATCTTTTTTCACAAAGGTCTTCCTTTCTTGTAAATCACTAACCCTAAAACATCTTTGATTTTGGTTTAACTCTGGAACCAGCATAGGTACCATATAAAAATTCTCCAAAAATCATTATATGAAATCTCCCTAGTCTCACCCTAAAATTGACAGGAAATCGATTCTGTCCCATTTCCTTCAACGAACCATAGAATTCCTTAACTAGGTTCTCCATAACATAACACATTTAAAGACAGAAACTTCATCCCAGCCTTGGAACTCAAAAAGTTTCCTTGAAGTTAAAACTCATTCACCACCAAAATTACCACCAAAGAACTTCCAGTCTATCATATAAGAACGCATGAGAGGGTAAGTTGAGAGAACCGACTTACCTTTGTCATCCCCCTGTTTCTGTGAAGTACCTGTTTCGACTTTTCTTTTCTTGGTTTTCTCTTCAGCCTTTTTCTCCTTCGACTCCTTCTGTTCGTATTTCTTCGAGAGCTTCTTCAGAAGTTGAAGCTCTTGCTCAGTAAGAGAGTCTGAAGATGAGTTTGAACTTGATTCGGCCATTGTTGTGGTTTTTGAAACTCAAAAGCAACTTAAGGTTTCAGTTTTGCAAAGAGAAGATAAAGAGTATGCTAAGCAGTTAACACAAAATAGAGACGCTTAAGTGGCGGAAGAAAGAATTAAAGAACAGTTTTTAAATGGAATTCAAAAATTCAAAACGACAAATAAGACAAAAGAAACAAAATAAATAAAGGAAATAAAACAAAACAAACAAAAATATAAAACCCTAAAACTGCCAAAGCACTAGAGACACGAAAACATAATAAATACAAACACAATACAATAAAAATAATTGTTTTAGTCTACAGCAAGATTCTGATAGTGACTTTAGAAAGTCATATCAGAGCAATGTGCGTTTTTAGACAAAAATTGGTTTTTACACAGAATAAAAATTAGAACATAGCAAATCTTCTATTCTTGAAATTAGAAAGCAGTTTAGAACATACTTACAGAGTTCTAAAGTTACTTCTATAGTTATGAGTTTAGAACTAACAACAGTTTTCTCTTTCTAATTGCGCAAGGAATTGACTTTCAATTCAAAGGTTATGTAAAAATATCTGCTCAATTGCTTTTCTTTGTTGGAATGAACTCAATCACGATATCACCCTTTTGTTACATGATCACATATGAAGTGATGTCTGAGTCTATATGCTAGGTTCCTAGAATGCTGAACTGGGATTCTTGGAATAAATTGATGGCGCTCTATGTTGTCACATTTGATAGGCACTTGTTTCTAATTTCAGTCCATAGTCTGCCAACTGTTGTTTGATCCATTAGAAACTTGTTGCAACACCAACTTCCAGCAGGCCAACATATTCTGCTTTGAGTAGGTAGAAAGAGCAACTGATGTCTGTTTCTTGCTAAACCATGATACAAGGGCACTACCCAGAAATTGACAAGTCCCAGACGTGCTTTTTCTATCTATTCTTGTTATACCATAGACCCAGATTAGAAGTTCCACAAAGATATCTTAGTATTCTTTTTACAGCAATTAAATGAGATTCTTTGGGACACGATTTAAATCTAGCACATAGACAGACACTAAAATATATGTCTGGTCTGCTTGCCGTTAGATATAGCAAAGAACCAATCATACTTCTAAACAGCTTGATATCCACATCCTTGCCTTTTTCATCTTTTTCTAATTTAATTTTTGCATGATGGGCTCATGAGTACTACATACCTTGGCATTTATCATTTTTAAATCATTTCAACAGCTCTCTAGTTAGTACTTTCCTTGATAATGAAAATTCCATTCTCACATTGTTTGATTTGAAGTCCAAGCGAAGAAGTTTAACTCTCCATCATTACTCATTTCGAACTCACCCTGCATAATCTTAGAAAAATTCCTTGCAAAAGAGGTCGTTAGTAGAACAAAGATATGTCATCAACATAGATTGTACACTAAGAAATATCATGTGCTTATTTTTAATAAATGTGTTGTATCAACCTTTCCTCTTGAAAAACCATTTTTCTAATTAAAAACTTACTCGTTTCTTTCATACCAAGCTCTAGGAGCTTTGCTTTAACCATAAAGAGCTTTTAGTCAAGTTTGTAAACATGTAGTTTATCAAAAAAATTTTTCAAAGCCAGGAGGTTGTTTAATACACTTCTCATTTTAGAAAACCGTTTAGGAAAAGCACTTTTTTCACATCCATTTGACACAACATGAAGTTTTGAAGCATGCAAATGCACAAAGCATTAATGGCCTCAAGTCAGCAACCGTGAGCAAGTTTCATCAAAATCGATTTGCCTTCTTCTTGGTTGTACCCTTGAGCCACTAATCTTTCTTTATTTTCCTCACAACATACCATGTTCATCAAGCTTATTTCTAAACACCCATTTTGTTCAATAATTAGAATGGTTTTTAGGTGCTAGAAAACAAAGTTTCCAAACTTTGGTTTATCTCAAATTTAATTTAGCTCTTCTTGCATTAGCAAAATCCACTTTCATCATTTGAGCATCTTCTAAATTTTTAGGTTCTAATTGAGAAACGAAAGCAACATTACCAAAATATCTTCTAAGTTGAAGCTCTAGTTCATCATCCTTTCTGAGATTGTCCATAATTATCTTTTCTGGGAATTGATTACTATGAAATCGCCATTCTTTGGTAATGAGAATTCTTCATTTTCTGTTCTGGCATTTGACTTTCAACAAATTGTTCTGATCTTCATGTTTCTATATGTCCAGTTAGCCTAACCTATTGATTCTGATTGCTTTTGGTGTTTTGTTGTCTGATTGCTTATTTCCTTTTTCAGGATTAGAATCTACAGCATCATTCACTGTTCTAATGTTCTAGAAGTAGAGTCAGTTTTCATTCAAACACCCAACATTGAATAGATTCTTCTACACTAGAGTCTTTTTATTAAAAATTCTAAATGCTTTACTGTTATTAGAATTATCCAGAAAAATCCCTTCATAAGATTTTTGCATCCAAATTTAGCAAGATGATTTTCTGTTATCTAGAATAAGAGCATTAGACCCGAAGATATGAAATAACCAATATTTTGATTTCTACCTTTGTATAGCTCATATGGTGTCTTTTTAGTTTAGATTCTTCCTAAACCTGTTTAGATATTACAAGCAGTGTTAACGCTTCTGCCCAGAAAATACTTTTGGTAAATTATAATCACTTAGGCATGTTCTAGCCATTCTTGAAGTGTTCTATTCTTGCGTTCCACCACACCCATTTTGTTGGTGAGGTGTTCGTAAGCCCGTGCTGAAAAGTTATGGAAAGATCCGTTCATTGCAAAAAAGCATTGGAATTTCCTGATTTTTCAAATTCTCTTCCATGATCACTTCTAATTGCTGATGATGTTGTAGCCTTTTTTATTTCTGTTTCTCTTGTAAAGATGAACAAACATGTCAAATTACTCATCCTTATTTCTAAGGAAGAGTGTCCAGGTGAATCTAGAGTAATCATCTACAATAACAAATGCATCAAATTTACCTCCAAGACTAGAAGGTATAACAGGTCCAAATAAATCAAGGTGTAGCAATTCTAAAAGTCTAGAAATAGAAACCATGCCCTTAGATTTGAAAGATGTAACACCCATCGGCCAATCCCGGAGAACCAGACGGCGGATGCCACAATCGGTGCCGGAGCACCGTCTTATGTCACTTATTAAAGCTAGATCACAATAAGTCTTTCTTAGATAATTTAGAAATAAGGAACGTGCTTGCATGTCCAAGTCTTCTATGCCATAACCAACTAGAATTATCAATAGAAACTAAGCATATATCTTGGTTATGCATATCAGAGAGTCTACAAGGTATATATTTCCAAACCTTTTTCCAACGAATAAGGTTTTGTTATCTTGCATGTTCTGAACTTCACAATGAGAAGGTTCAAAGATCACTCTCTTCTATTTTTATCAACAAATCTGACTTAACTTAACAAGTGTTATAATGTAATCCTTCTTACTAAAGCATACATCTTCTATCGAAGGATTTAGAACCACCACCACCAATCACCAACGAATTTACCTTTTGCTTTGTCTCCAAAACTTACCGTACCTCCCTTTTTTCTTTTCTAATCTGGTGAACTTCTTTTTGTCACAGTCATATTGCTCTAGGCAAGCACTGTCCATGTACCACATCTCTGTTGTTTTAGCTCGCTCCTTAGGGCACCACCTGAAAGATCAAGCAGATTTAGGTACCCAACTCATATTGGGTCCTGGAGGGTTTAGTTGGTAACAGGTTGCACTTATGATTCTTTTTTGAAAACTTTGATGTTCTAAGTCACAACATTAGAAAACAGGCATTTTTCTTTGATTAGGAAACACGATTCAGTTTAGGAAATGCTATTTTTAGAACTTGTTTTCTCTTTTAGTAAAATGATTCTGAAATTGACTCTTAGAATTCTATCTCAGTTTTTCAAGGATTTCATTTTTCAGAATTTCAGATTTTTGGCATTTTTCTTCAAGATGTTGTCAGATTTTCAGAAAACGATTATTGCAACTTTAAGATCTTGATTTCTATATAAGATCTTTGCATGTAACTTCTTGATTAAATAAACATCTTTTTAAATAGTTACTTTCAGATTTTAATTTTCTGAATCTTTCTTTAGAACTTTATGCTTTATAACCAAGTTTTTCAAACTCATTGCAAAGATTATTGTAAGTATTAGAAGATCCCCACTTTCTGATTCTTGGTCAGAAATTACTTACAGTGCTTTCATCCATTCTCATGGACGTTTTGCATTGTCTCGTTGGTTTCCAGCTTTTCTGTGTGACAGTTCAGAGTGCTTGATTTCTTTAGATTCAGAGTCGATATAGCCATCAGACAAATATTATATTAGCAATTTCTTCCTGATCATCGTGGCTTTCAGGATTAGAATCATCTGAATCACTCCAAGCAGCTACGAGAGCCTGCTTCAGCTTCTCTTTCGTTGATTTCTTTTTCAATTTAGGACAGTTTGGCTTAATATGTCCAAGTTTGTTGCATTCATAACAAACCACTTCAGAAGGTTCTTTCTTGGGCAAGTTATTATTTTTACATGGAAAGTTCTTTTTATTGAACTTTTCTGTGGCCTTCCACCTTTTCGATAAAAATGTTTAAATCTCTTAGCAACAAGTGCTAAATCATCACTGTTAAGATCAGAAGAACTTTCTTCACTAGAGTCTACCCTCAAAGCTAGTCCTTTCTTTTTCTTATCTTTCGTTGTTAAGGAAGATTTCATTTCTTCTGAGATAAGAGCTCCTATTAGATAATCATACGTGACGGGAGTCTCTTTGTAATTCATAACAGTTCCTATAGAATCCCATTTTCTAGGTAGAATTCTAAGGATTCTTAACAAGCTCTTCTTCTGAAATTTCCCTTTCCGATGAGTTCTCTCAAAGGTATTAACTATATTAGTTAGTAAATCTAGAATTTAACTCTGCAATAGTTTCTCCTTCCTTCATGCTAAACATTTCATATTCTCTCCAAAGGATATTTATTATGGATTCCTTTACTCCATCTGTACCCTCATAGGTAACTCTAAGTTTTTCCCAAACTTCTGTCGCAAATTTACATCCAGACACTTTGTTGTATTCTATTGCATCTAGAGCACAATGAAGAATATTGATAGCTTTTGCATTTATAGCAATATCATTCCAATCAGCATCTGTATATTCTTCTTCTGTTTTTCTAAAACTCTCATCTCCTACAATTCTCATGGGAAAACAAGGACCAGTAATAACGTTCCTCCAGCAGTTTATATCAACTGATTTCATGAAATTTTCCATTCTAGTTTTCCAATAAGAGTAATTAGAACCATTGGAGCCATTGAACAAAGGAGGTCTAGAAAACAGATTTGTCCTTCTAGAGTAGAAAGAGAAGTGTGGGTTGCCATGGGATCTTATCTCTTAAGCGGATTAAGCTTTGGTAAGTTCAAGAGCCAAGGCTCTGATTACCAGATTGTGGGTCCCCAATGTGTATTGGCACAACCCAAGAGGGGGGGGTGGAATTGGGTTTTCTAAAAACTGAAATAAATTTTAGAAAATTCTAAACAAGAATTAAGAATTCTAAGTGCAGCGAAAAAACACACCAGAAACCTTTGTGATAGTAGAATATGGGATTAGAATCCCTGCACAATGTTCTAAATTTTAGATATAAAAGTCTTGTGCCAAATTGCAGCTATTGATTAGAACAGCTTCACACTGACTTGTACAATATCAGAGCTTCTTTATAAAGGGAAAGTTGTTATTGAACTCAGAACTTCCTCATAAAGTTTGCAAGACCATATAACACTACGTGAAAGATAGTTATTAGAACTTCTTCACAGAGTCTTAATCAGATGTTAAAGTAACTTTATGATGAAGAGTTATCAGGATTAGAACATCGTCATAAAGTTTAGAAAACAAAATAGAAACCCAAACAGTGAATTATACTGGAAATAGAACAACAGTTAGAACATTGCATATTCACTATATTAGAATACCAGAGTTTTAACGTTTAGAATAGATGAAACTTATTGTCGTTTTAGAACATCTGAATATTAACAATTTCAGCGTTTCTAAAAATTAAACAAGAGTGTGAAAGAGACTAAACAAGAGTGTGAAAGAGACAGTTCAAACCAAACTTCAGAAATAAAAGATCAACACCGAGAGTTATAAGTTTGATTCGGCACTAACTCGCTACATCCACTCCCCAAGATGCATCTTGAGATCCTCCACTTAAGTTATTCTCTTTTAAAGGGTTAAGAGACAACCAACAGTACAAGGGCCAAATAGATCAACAACCTAGATCTACCCTTTTGTCCCACTAGATTTTTCCCAAAGGTTCTAGTTAACCTCAACCCTTTCTGTTTTTGGTAGAGTACAGAAAACTCAATTCAAGACATTTGCTATCCCACACATGGAGAGGTGCTTGATAACCTCTATCTCAATAGCTTCTAACCTAAGCTATTTTACACTCAAAGTTTAACAAGAATAAAAGGCCTGTTACTGGTAGAATACAGATTCTAAGTAGACAGAAAAGAAACGCCTATATTAAGCACAGAAAAAAGTTTTATCAGATTAGGAAGGTCGATTAGAAACACGAATGTTTTTTCAAAATATAACTTGTTAAAAAAATTCTTTTCACTTTAAATATTGAAAACGTTAAGTATAGAGATGAAAAGAAAATGGGGGTAGAGAGTAAGTTTTGAGAGATAAAGATTCGTTTCAATGAGAGAGTGATCTTAAAACAAAAACTCTTACTTCACCCATGTTCAAAACGTGAAAGCTCCTTTATATAGGAAGCAAAGAAGCTGTCGCCTTTTTGGAAAGAGATTTAAATCAGAATATCTTCTTTCCTTATTTAGAAGATATGAAAATCTTTGTTACCAAAAGTTTATTTTATCCTTTTTGGTAAGAGAATAAAACATGATTTTTCACTTTCCTTTAGAAAAGATTTTTGACAGCCATTTATTTTGTTAAAGAATTTTATTTGCGGGAAAAGATGCACTTACCAAAACCGAAAGAGATTTCCCTTTCATTTTAAGGTAAGCGAATAAACTTTAAAAACACCTTAGATCTTCAAAAATATATTTCCGAAGAGTAATGAATTTTATTACCAAAAACGTTAGAGAAGAACAAATCTCTTTAGTTTTAGAAAAAATAAAATCTTTCGATTTTAAAAGAATATTTATCGAAAAAATAAATTATTTTGAATGAAAACTATTTTTCCGAAAAAAAAATATTTTTGGAGAAGAGAAAACGGATTTTTGTTACTCATATATTAACCTTTTCTCTCTATCCTACAAAGTTTTTCCTAAAAATAGCCTAGATGGGGACTAGGATCTTCGAAAATTCTTCCACTCTCAATGTAGGACTTGCCTTGTATTAATTCTTTCCAAAGAAATCTGCATAAAAAATTCTGCATAAAATAAAATTAGCACAGATAATATAATTTAAATTTATTTGTTTTGTAATAATCATCAAAATCCGAGATAAGCATTTTGACCCTTGAGCCAACAAATAAGGGTAGTAATATGAGTAGATAGACACCACAGTTTGAAATCCAACTGTAATATGATTTGTTTTTATCAAAATAGAATATAAAATATAATTATAATCGGTTATAATTTATAATTATAGAATGGAAAAAAAATATTATTTATGCATGACATCAATTAAACCTAACAAAATTTACAGTATATTTTGTGGAAGTATATGCATATCTTATGATAAAGTGTTGAGATAAAATAATATTTATTATTGTTAATGTTTTATATAAATTTGTTAAAAAACACAACTTCTTTTATAAACGTTGTTTTTACAAAATATTAAATATTTGTATTTTTGAAATTTTAAAAAATACCTCAATCATAATTACTTTATATGAGTTTACTATAGTGTTTTTGTTTCTTTTTATTATTATTATTATTAAAAAAAAGTGATTTTTTTTACAAAATCTTTTACTTTATTAATATTTGGCAAAAGTCACCACTTTTTCTTTTCACCAACTATCAGTTGATCGAGTGGGATGAGGTGCTGGATCCCTTAAGCAACGTATTGTGAATGGAGAAACTGAATTGAAAGCATCGCCCGTAATGGACCTCTGCATAATCCAAATTCCGATTAGTCGACTGTGTCGGATACCGGGTGGTTTAACAAAAAAAAAAAAAGTCTTTGTTTTCTTCTTTTTTTTTTTTTTTTTTTATTTTTAAAGTGATTTTTTTTTTTTTTTTTTTAAGTGATGATCTACAAGTTAAAAAAATCCATACGTTTAATTGTACTATTTTGTTACAAAACTAACTAATTCAACACATTAAAGTTATAGATTGTCATTCTTGTATCATTTTGTCTTATATTATTTCTCAAAACACATTATTTTTGTAATAAGTCCATCTCACCAAGGAGCAGTAAATAAAAATTTGTCCTCTTAATCTCTCTAATTATTCTGTTAATTCATAATAAAAGTATCAATTGTAAAGAGTAGATTTTTGTAACAATAATAAATGAAAATTTCCTTTTAACTTATTTTTAATAAGCGATTTTGCCACACATGATCTATATATATAAACTGAGACAAAAGACAAAGTTTGAAGGTCTTTTTGAGCATTCTATGTTTCTTTTTTTTTATATATATATTTCCATTGATCAATTTTTTCAATTTAATATTTAATATATAATAGGATAATGACTAATTTTTTAAACCTAATCTAATCTAATCATTTAATGCAATCCAACTAAAACTTTAAATCTAACCAAATTTAGTTTAATTGAACACGTTATTATATATCATCTATTCTATTAATATCCTTCTCACATACACATTCAGTTCATCAAACCAAGACCTTAACCCTAACCCCAAACATAAAATCTAAGGAAACAAATTGTGATGCTAGCTTTCATTGATCATGGTCATCTAATATCATTTCTTGCTTTAGCAAGACGAATCCACCAAAGTACAGATTTTGAGAACTTCTTTTCACTGGTGTCGATCATGGCCTTCCTGCCAATGCTGAGAACTCTTGAAACTTGTCTTTAGACTTCATTAGAAAATTTTTCACATCATTTGAGAACCCAGTTCGAAATTTTCTAAGACTTTCTATTTAGATTCTATTTGTCAAATGAGTTTATTGGATGGTTTATTAATTATTAAATGATGAATTATTAATTAATTAATTAGTAAAAATACATAGTATTAATTATTAATTAAGTACAAATATTTGGATGGTTGATTTCCCTAAGCTACTACTTTTACTAAATCAATGCTTTGAGAGTAAGTTTGGTTTTCAATTAAACATTTTTATAGATTTCATTGATAAATTTTAATCGGTAAAATTATTCTCTTCTCTCTATTGGTTTTGGTATATATGAGATTCAAATATCTTCATATTCAAACCATAATCAATGGAAAATTTTCTTTTTAGATCAACGAGATTGGCATGCTAATAGGTCGGATATGCAAGGATCATGTAAAAGACAATGTACAGGATTGGCAGCATGGAAAAAAATTTAAAAACAATAAAGATTTGTTTTTTTATTTTAAAAAAAGTCTAGGAGTTTTTTTATTTTATTTAGATAAAAAATAGCATTTAATATATTAAAAAAATTCAAAAATACTTTAATCACTTATATTTAAAATATTGATCTTATTATTTAAAATTTAATTTTATTATCTAAAATATTAAAAAACTACATCTAATAATTTCCTTTTAAAAATTACTAAACTATTTAAAAAATCTAGAAATATTAAAAACTACCGATCGTAAGTAATTTCCTTTTAAAAATTTACTAAAAGCTATTTTAAACAAAAATATGATATTAATCATACAATCTATAGTTATTGAGTTTTGAGTTTTTTTTTCTTTTATTTATATGTTTATTTTTATTACACAATAAGGATTTTAATATAAAATTAGAAATTTTATTTATAATAGTTCCGTCATCATCTATTATTCTTTTCTGTTATTCTTATTTTTTCAAAAAAAAAAAAGGTGCATGATTCTATTTTAGATTATCTTATAATGTTCTATAATGTATTAGATGCATAAATGTGAAGAGTTTAAGGATTAATTATCTTTTAAAATTTAATACATTGTAAAATTAATAAATTTTTAAAAATAACATAAATTAACATTAAATATATACTAAATAATCCGGTGGGCAAGCGCAGATTAACGACTGGTTAATAAATTATACGAGCTTATTCAGTAGCACTCGTTGTCAGAGAGCTATTAGATCACAATTTAACAATTTTAACAGACTAGTTATTGACTAGTTAACCTACCGCTTTGAAATTATGACAGTTGTAAAATTAAAAAATTTTTATATATAAAATATTGCCACGCAGCGCAAGCGTGGTTATAACTAGTTATAGTATACAATCAAAAGCACATGACATAAATATTCTAACAACTACTAGAAACAGCTAATATTGGCTGGAAATAGATTCATAAACAATAGATGCTAATTTAAACTTTTCTTGTTACTTTAAAATTATCCGATAAGTACTTTTAATATATATATAGTATTTATTGTATTTGAGAATATGTATATTGGAAAATTTTAAAAGTACCTCAATCGTATTTTAGCTTAATAAAATTATTATTCTACAGTTAAAAATAGGGTTAATTAGCATTTTTAGTGTATGAGAAGCTTTCCGGAAGTTTTCATATTCTCTGGTGCAGTGAACGAAACACAAAATGTACAATTTGGTGAATAAGGACGGGTCAATTTTTAACATGCAAAGTGTAATTTTGCACGCCGTG
>NW_023590789.1:24307717-24327850 GCF_014843425.1 Jatropha curcas
TTATAATAATGGTCTACAACACTAGTTATCTCATATCAAACCTTTCATCAAATGTGTCTACTAAGGATTTTTGAGCAATTTAAGTCTTTATTTATTAATATTCACTGATATAAATTGGTAGATTAATCGTTTATTCAAAAATTCGACGAATGAGTTAACAACTACAGCCTAGGTGGACCATCCTATGGGTAACTGACTATTTAAAAAACTTTTAAAATAATTTTCCTTTTCCACTTTTAAAAACGTCGGCATGTCACTCACACAAAACCTTGAAATTCTTTTAATAGAAATTTGCATTTACTTTTATTTTAAACCAATCTCAATCGTGGTATAAAAATATTTTATGAAGTTTTGAACAATCAATACGTCATGTTATTTCTAAACCTTTTGTATTTAACAAAAATGAATTGTCTATCTCCACGAGGAACAATCCTGTGAAATCATCTAGTTCCAGTCTAATGTTACATATTTCATCCCTAAATGATCCTCTTAAACCAAGAATATTCTAATCTCCATCATTACTATTCCTTTCGCTATTACTAGCCTCTCAAGTAGATTGGTCCACACCTTAAATTTTCCCAAAAGTTATATTCAGTAGTGATTTATATTTATATTATTATTTTATCTTTATTTATTTAGTTATTTATTTTATCATCATCATTATATATTTTTTTTTTATTTTTTTTTTATATGTATATTTCTTGCATCTGAATTTTTCTTCTTTCCCAATTTGTTTCTAATTATTTATTCTAGTATTCCACAGTAGATAAATTAATTGACCATATTATCATCATCGGCTTTTCTATTGTCTACGATTTAACATCCCCTAGTCTTATCCAAATTCTTTAGCCTTTTGATTCATTTTAATCTTTCTTTTATCCTTCATATCTCCTTAGTGTACCCAACCTCATTTAAGTCTTATCCATAAAAGAGTTTAATTATGGATACATGAATCGTAAAACCATCATTCTACACAAAATTTAATTCCATCCTAAAGTCATTGCTTCTTAGATTCCCTTATTCTGATTTTTCAATCAGCAGATTTTATATACATTTCTTATAATTAATTTAAATTAATAAATGATATTAATCCTTTCTATATAACTCTCTACCTAGATGCATCATTTTCCCTTAATTTATTAAGTTTTCCTACAGTATCCACGTTCCTTTCCTCATTCATTCCCCTTTTGTGATTTAAAGTTATTCACCATCTTCTACATTCATTTTATTATAATAGATTTATGAACTTAGTCTAGCCTTTTAAGCATCCTACATGTGCTAGGATCTCAATGATATAATGTCTAATAAATTTATTACAAACTTTTCACCTTACCTAATTTTTTAGATTATTACCAACTATCCTTAGTTACACATTAGTTCCATAAGTCATTTATCGATTCAATCTAATGCTCATGGGGTTATTATAATAAGATGTCATTAATTATTCATGGCTTGTAATATTTCTTATAACTATTGTCACTTTTCATATTAATCAAATTTTAACTTCACAACTTTGGCCAATTATTCACTTAACGACTTTTAATTCTAATTAAAACACCCAAAAAATTTACCCTTCATACTAATGTTCAGAGGAAGTTTACCTGCTTCTTTATCATGTACCATTAATTTTACATTATTTTATATTGCTATAATTAATTTGACCTATTCAGTTAACATTATGTTCTTCACATTCAAGCACATAATTCATTTAACATTTTCTTTTATATTGTTTTAATTACTCCATTTAAATTCTATATGTCGAGATTCACTTCAGTCAATACCTATTATTGTACTTCGACGCTATTTATCATTTCTATGTCTTACTCTATTTAATTCGTCCAATAAGTCTCTATTTTCCTCAATGTTATATTTAAGTATCTTACAAATTTTATCCTTTTACATTCTTAGTTTCGCCTCGGTTAATTGAGGATTTCTTGTCTAGTATGATTATTTGTCCTAAATCATCCTTTTCTAACCTTTAATTTAATTTAAATTACAATTTCCACTTTTTATTCCCTAACCGTAACATTTCTAGAATTTAATCTATATATTAATTGAAATTATCATTCAACTTCATATTCTATACTATTTATTATTAATTTATCAGTATTAATTTCTATAAGCCTAATTTAGTCCTCGGGATAACAATATGATAAAATAAATCAAACATACAATCATTGTAAATAATTTAAATTCTAAAATCAAATAAATTTTTGACATGCCGACGAAACAATAAAACCAAACAATTAATAGCAACTTCAAAACAATTTCCAATAAGCAAATATGAAAACATTATTCTCAAATCATAGTTCAAATAAACTTTCTTATTGTCTTTAAAAATTCGAATTCTTTTCTAAATCATTTCAAATAATTTTCGAAGCAGTGTCTCTTGTTGAATCATGGTGTACTAGGTGATCAGGCCATTACACCAATTTCCAACTGATCTTCTGCTTCAAAATAGATGGAGGGGATTTAGCAAAACTGAAAATATTTATTTTATAAACGTTAGTTACCTGGACTCTTTTTTTATAATTCACTATTATTTCTGTACTTTTAATTCTCGTCCTAAGTTTCATACAGATTTCCTTTCATCCTCGTGCACGATGCGTCCACCGGCACTAAAATGGAATTCAATCCAGACTACAGCTCCTTTGTTGGTTACGGTCGATCCCAACATAAGAGTTCTCTATTTAATTTCCTATGTTCCGCCTTCTATTCATAATTATAGATTCAGGCCCATTAACTCAAAATGCAGTTCATATATTTAATATGGACTTTTACTATTTATTAACCCAACTGGAATTACAAATTTGCGGAACTCTACCTTTATATTTACATCGTTATTTCTATCATTAAAAGTTCTTCTACAATAAGTGTCTCAACTCACAAGGCTTTATTTCTTTCTATTACCTGAAAAAAAAAATAGTAGGCAGGGGTGAGCGCCAAACTCAATGGAGTAGGTAGATAACCCTCTTCAACCCCACACCAATTCACACAGGAACTTAAATATTTTTATTCTAGTTACCGTTTAATTATATGATTATTGCAGTTTGTCACACAAATGGCAATTACAGCAGCAATTCACAAGTATCATCACCTTCATATAATCACATCACGTGTGGAAATTTAGTTCAGTTGGCACCCACCTGAAACCCCAACGAGCCGTTCCTCACCACATGGCTCGCCCTCTCATACATTGTGCACCGGAGGCCGATCCCCATACGGCCAACTGGTCTAATCCTCCACTGAAACCAGTCCATCTCATTGTTTTTTCTTATTCTCTCTTTTCTTTTCCATTAACCCACAGGGAGGCAACCCGGTTGTTCCTCCATCCAATTCTAATCATCAAGTGCTTCACAAAACAGGAGGCCACCCGCCGGGCTACAATCAAATCTTAATTATCAGGGTGCGCAACAACAAGAAGCCATCCTGTGGTTTTCCATTACAATCCATATGCATCAGGTGCACACGGGGGCGCCGATCCTCCCATTTTCCCGGCCCGACGGTCAATATCAAATATCATATTCAGGATCACATATCACAACCGTCCTCACCAAACCCATGGTGGTCCACTTCATCCCAATTCCCACACAAACAAGGCACAGTATATTCATAAGCACAAGTAGCACAAGTAATCAAACAATTTTTACTATCAACAAATAGTGCATCATAATATGGCAATTCAATAAAATAATGCATGATAACATTTAGCTGAGAATGCATGAATGCAGGCGGATGAGGCGAATTATCTAACACTACTCACAGTTCTTTATTGCCCTCTAAAGGACTATCTCTAGTACTGCATCCTTCTAGCTTTTGTCTCACCATCCCAGAGCTCATACACATCTAGAAAGAAAATCCTGTATAAAAATCCTAACCTCATAAATATACTTTGCATTCGTTACCACTTTTTGAGGCTCTATAGCTATTTATCTTATTCATTTATAATTTAAACTAATAATATATATATTATAGATAACAGATATTGGGTTTCCTTATTTATTTAATTCACTCTAATAAATTCTCTGATTTTATTTTATTTTATCTAACTCTAGTTTATTTATTTTCTTCTACCGAAATTTATTTTATTTTTATACCAAATTTATTTTTATTTTTCTACCGAAATTTCGGCATCATCTCCCTTAAAAATTTGACTATCTACCTATTAAAATATCAATAATTTCACAAATATTCAATCCATACGGCCCATCCGTCGGGCAATTAATCAAACAACATTTTCCCATTCTCCTCCAATCTCAACATCACCACACAATCCAAATTATACATTACAATAACATTATATTTAAACTACTTTAATTAAATCAATACTAAAATTATAAAACTTAAACTACTCACAATTTATCAAATTAAATTAACCAAATTAATTAACTACAAGTAATTAAAATTAATTTTAATTAACTAGCGTTTACTAACATGAACTTAACTAAACTAATTGAAACTACAAGTAATAAAAATTTAAAATTTCATTAACAATATTACTAAATTTAATTAACTTCAAATAATAAAATTAATTTAATTAACTAATGGACTTAACATTTAACTAATCAACTAAAATTATAAAGTAAACTAACTAAAATTTAAGTAACTATTCATAATAAAATTAAATTCATTAACTAAAATAATATTTTTAAAATTAATTTATACCCCCAATAATAATTTTTTTGTCTGAAATTTCTTCTGCTAGATCGGAAATTTCCACGCGTGCCGGATCGGAGAGCAGTAGCTGTTGGTGGTCGGAGGCACGCTGGAGCGGCGGCAGAGGAGTGATCCGGTGGTCAGAGGCTTGCTGGAGCTGCTGCAGGCCGGCGATGGCGCGACAAGATGGTGCTGTGATGGAGATCCACTCGAGCTGGTGCTGCATGCGGCTGCGACTGGCATGGCGCTGGAGCTGCGTGCGGCTGCGACCGGCGTGGCGCAGGTGTTGGTGGTTCGCGTCCCTGCTGTTGCTGGCTGAGGTCGACGCAGGCGCAGTCACAAAGGGAATTAGGCCGTGAAGATAAAGGGAAAACAGGATGTTTCTAGATTTGTTGGGGGGTCTTTAACCGGTTCGATTCGGTTCGATTGCCCAAATTTCGATTTTCAACCGGTTTCCGGCTTTTTCAATCGGTTTTCGATTCCGATTTCTCATGAAGTAACTCGCACTAAATATTAATAGCAAGTATTCGCACTAAAATATTAATAGCAATTTCCAGGCTGTCGGTTCGTTAAATTAAATTGGAAAATGTTTTGAAAATAAAAATTCGGGGTATTTCAGTTAACAAATAAATATAATATTGGTAAGGAATAATATTTTATTTTATTTTATTTTGTTTGCAATTTCATTTTACAAATTCAACCCATTAGCCCATATATTAATAAACTAATAAACTTTTCTTTTTTTCTAACGGCCCATCAACTGCTTCTAGTTACATTGGTAAATACTCGTGTATCCGTGCATTACTTGGGCTAAATCATTAAAAAAATGTCACAAATTTTGCGATACTTTTAATAGTATTCTAAATCCATTTTTTTTTCTCTTAATATTCTGAACTTCAATTTTAATTATAGAAACACCTTAATTTCAAATTATATTTAATTTAACGAATAAAATATTATTTTTATTGGATCTATACTCTCTCTTTTTTGGTCAGATTAACTAAAAATTCATTATTTAACATCTTAACTAATATTAGTGAGGAATTTAAATTCATAAAAAACCAAATAAAATAATAAATTTTAGTTAGTTATAAGCATAAAATATTAGTTTAGGTTTTTATTTTGCCAATTTTTTGAGCATGGAATTTTATTTATACTCAGGTTAAATCTTTTATAAAAATAGGTTTTATTCATTTATGGTATCATTTTATTTTTAGGGAATCATTACTGTTAATATTATATAAATAAAGAAAAGTATTGTATTTTTAAGATGATTAGATTATTTTTTATTTTAATATTTATATAAATAAATATAAATATTTATTTATTTATAAGCAGTGGTGGTGGGGAATGAGTCTAAATTGAGTCTCACAAAAATAAATGGGTGGTGGGAATGAGTTCTAATATAAATATTTATTTATTTATAAGCAGTGGTGGTGGGGAATGAGTCTAAATTGAGTCTCACAAAAATAAAATTTTATTCATTAAATTGGGTACTATTTGAAATTAGGATGCTATCGTAACTAAAATTAAAATTCAGGGTACTAGGAAAAAAAAGTTAGATTTATAAAACAATTAAAACTACCTACAGAGTTTGGAGTATTTTTAATGTTTTAGTCCATTACATGTAATATAAAATACAGCTCTATTCTATCAATAAGATGTTGGTTTAAGGTGATTAGCGGAAGCGCACAAGTCCGATTTTGGATGATTTCACACTGGTAGTTGGTTGATGATAGGAAATAATGCTAGTTTCTTCTTTAAAGCTAAAGAGCGATGACTAGTGTTAGACAACTTGATTGCCTATACATGTGCATTTATGCATACAATAATATCATGATTTCCTTGCATCTATGCTTTATAATGTATATGCTATATATGAATTAAATACAGTGAAGGATGATGCGTGCATGATGTCATGATATTACGTGAACTGGATACTTTCTGATGTTGGGGCTGGCTAATGCCTTGTGAGCATCCAGTATCACTCATTGATGAGATTTGCAAGTGATGGGAGTTTAGACTCCGATGGGATGCTGGTTTTCATTTGTATAGTTTTCGATGTAGATTGCAAGCGTTGGAAGTTTAAGACTCTGTCAGTACATTTGGCACATCGAGTGATGATGATGTGGGTTCTGCTGACTAAATCATTTGACGGTGTGATTGGATTCTAAAGTTTAATTATTTGTGGATGCTTTATGTGTCATTTGTGATTGAGCATGTGAGCATAGTAGGTTTATGGGTATTATATAGAATTCTTCATTTTATATGACTATATGGGGTGAGAGAGTCATTTAGCTTTACTCATTGAGTTTGAAGCGCTCACCCCCTGTCTCAATTGGGATGATATGATGGTGATCATATTGGAAATGGATCCCAACGTTTCCAAGGAGTTTCTAAGCATTTCTGCGTAGAAAATATTTTCGGAATGCGGAAACAACAGCCAAAGGAAATTTCAGTGCAACATGATGCACTACAGGTGCCAAAAAATTGGTGTATAATGAGAATTTCAAATTTTCATTAATGCAAAAATATGTTTTCATTGAAGTTTTGTAAAGATGTACATTTTCCGTAAAATATTTAAAAATATTAAAATATAGATAATTTGTGATAATCCTTTTATAAAGAACTCTTTTATAGAAAATTCCGAAAGTATTATAAAGTATACGAAATTATCATTTTATAATTCGATAACCTTCATAATAAACTATCATATCTTATAAAATACATAAAAATATTGCAAAATATTAAGAACCGTAGACCATCAAATTTTATTGAAAAAAAAAGACAGCTACCTTTACAAGATGGTAAAATTATAATAAAGTATTGACAATCAACGATATTAGTTTGTAACCAACAATTTTTTATAAAATATTTAAAAATATTACAAAATATTGGCAACTAAATATGTTACTTTGTAACCATTAATTTTCTTTTTCTAAAAAAAAAGCCACTAACAAAATATGGCAACTAAATATGTTATTTGGTAACCATGGCAACTAAATATGTTACTTTGTAACCATTAATTTTCTTTTTCTAAAAAAAAAGCCACTTTTTATAAATATCGGTAACCAGAGCTATTATTTTATAAATCATTAATTTTTTATAAAAAAAAAGGCATTTTTTTACAAAATATTAGAAAGCATTGTATTAGCACTAGAGCTATTATTTTACAACCCAAAAATTTACAGAAAGTAACAACTCTTTACAAATTGCAGTAATCATTATTAAATATAGTTAAATGGAGCTATTATTTATTAATTATAGTCTTGCTCTACTAATTAAATTATTGTACTAATTTCATCCTTCCAGCTCCGGCAGGAAACAAAATATTAAATGGTACTTTTAGCTAGTTTTGGTATACCGTACAAAATATTAATATTTTGGATATTGCTTATTCATTTTTATTAATAATAATGATTTTAATATTTTTAATAATTAGATACGATCTTCTAAAAAGAAAGGCTCATGATCTTTTAATATCAATTAAATAATCTCTGGCCATAACTTTTGTTCATCAAATGATTAAATAGTTATTGGCTTCCTCTACAAATACATGACACCACAAGAAAGACTCCAGAAGTAAGAAAATTATGGGTTCCAATTCCATGGCAGCAGCTAACCAGCCCCATGCCATTTTCGTTCCTTACCCAGTTCAAAGCCACATAAAAACAATGCTTAAACTAGCAAAACTCCTTTACTTCAGAGGCTTTCACATCACTTTTATCAATACTGAATTTAATCACAATCGTTTCATCAAAACTAGAGGTGCTAATTCCATGGAAGGCTTACATGGTTTCCATTTTTTTACAATTCCTGATGGTCTTCCTCCTTCAGATCCTGATGCCTCTCAAGACGTTCCTGCTCTTTGTGACTCTATAAGAAAAAATTTCTTAGCTCCATTTCTTGAAATTATTGCTAAATTGAATGATCTTGCCTTATCCAGTAAAGTCCCCCCCGTAACTTGCATTGTTTCTGATGGTTTCATGTCAACTTTCACTGTTTCTGCTGCTCAGGAAATTGCAGTCCCTATTGTCTTGTTTTTCACCATCTCAGCTTGTTCTTTGATGGGGTTTAAACAATTTTCTGCTCTCAAGGACAAGGGTCTCATACCACTTAAAGGTAACCAAGTGTTTTAAGCAATGTTTTAAGTAGCTTGAATTCTATAATGTATATATATTATCCTAAACTCCAGATTGCTTGACTAAGCTACTTTCTTTGCTTGAAGATGCGAGCGACTTGACAAATGGTTATTTGGAGAAGACTGTAGACTGGATTCCAGGCATGAAAGATGTTCGATTGAGGGATCTTCCAGATGCGAGCGACTTGACAAATGGTTATTTGGAGAAGACTGTAGACTGGATTCCAGGCATGAAAGATGTTCGATTGAGGGATCTTCCGGATGTCCTTCGAACTACTGATCCTAATGAAATTGTCTTCAACTTCGCCATGGAAAGTGTAGAGATAGCCATTAAAGCATCTGCAATTGTTACTCATACATTTGATGCATTAGAAAGAGATGTTCTGAATGGCCTTTCGTCTATCTATTCTCAAGTTTACGCAATTGGCCCGCTTCAGTTACATCTGAATCATATTCAAGATGAATCATTGAAGTCTATTGGGTACAATTTATGGAAAGAAGAATCTAAGTGTCTTCAATGGCTAGATTCTATGAAACTTCAAGATGAATCATTGAAGTCTATTGGGTACAATTTATGGAAAGAAGAATCTAAGTGTCTTCAATGGCTAGATTCTATGAAACCCAAGTCAGTTCTCTACGTTAGTTTTGGCAGCATTACTGTTATGACAAGAGAACAACTTATAGAATTTGGAATGGGATTAGCAAATAGCAAACATCCGTTTTTATGGATTATTAGGCCTGATTTGGTTATTGGTGACTCGGGCATCTTGCCACCTGAGTTTGTTGAATATACTAAGGAAAGAGGTCTAATTGCTAATTGGTGTCCACAAGAAGAAGTGCTGAACCACTCCTCCATTGGAGGGTTTCTAACACATTGTGGTTGGGGTTCGACGATTGAAAGTTTGTCAGCAGGAGTTCCAATGCTTTGTTGGCCTTTCTTCGCAGATCAACCAACAAATTGTCGGTACACTTGCTGCGAATGGGGAGTTGGAATGGAGATTGATAGTAATGTAAAGAGAGATGAAATTGAAAAGCTTGTTAGGGAGCTTATGGAAGGGGAAAAATGTAAAAAATTGAAGAAAAGAGCCATGGAATGGAGAAAATTAGCAATAGAAGCAACTAGTCCAACTGGTTCATCATCCTTGAATTTGGATAAATTGGTGTGTCATGTACTTTTGTCAAAAGTTTGATTGTCTGTTGAGAACTGCTATTGAATCTGAAAATTTTTATGTTGGATATGTTTGATACGTTCATGTTATAAATGTAAAGGAATGGAGTATGTTGAATAAATAATATAGTAATAAAATTCTCAAGAACATATACAAAATTACATTTCAAATGTGAATAAATTCATAATAAATTAATGAAACTAGTTTTGTCTGTTTCGAATCATAATTATTCCAAGGATGGTGATTCTAGTCATTGGACCATTGAAAGGACAAATGCATAGAAATTTATGAAACCAATTATCTAATTAACCATATGCATATTTTTTCGTCAAAAAAAAAAAAAACCATATGCAGATTTTAATTTTCCTCTTCCCACTGAATTATACTTGTTTATTGATATAATTAATACGTCTTTTTCTTGGCCGGCTGCAATTCCGTGATTACTTTCTTTATACTTGTTTATTGATATAATTAATACGTCTTTTTCTTGGCCGGCTGCAATTCCGTGATTACTTTCTTTGCACAAACCTACCACTTTTGTCCGTAATATCATTGTTTACACAAAATTCTTTGTTTACCAGTTTTACTACCTAACGGGTTTTTGCAATTACTCCTAATTTGACTTTCAGTTCACCTTTTCTCTTCCTTTTTCACTTTTCTTCCTCTTTCTATCTTCAGTCGGCTGTTATATATGTAATTTGAATTTTATTCAAACGTAAATAAAAATTGAAACTTTCAATATCAATCACCAACAACAGCAAGTGAGCTTGGAAGGCAATCAAAACTTGCCTCTTTCCTTTACCCATACTCATGTATTGTTAATTAATGGTTGGTTGCGGATTCGTAGAATGATACGATAATTAATATCACCGAATGAATAATTAAATTATGAGTTGCAAAATATGATGAAGCTTTCTCTGCATTCATATTTTATAGTTACAAAATAAAGCGTTATAACAAAGCTTGTCAAAGAGTCAATACCTAACTTTATTAACTCTAGCTTTTATAAAACATAATTCCATACAATATGGAACACCACAAACTAGATATTAAATCAGCTAGATTTTGGGCTACAATTAATACAAAATATCTTTAACTAGTTTCCAATGACAATCTCAATCATCTCAATGCTACTTCATGAGATTGTTATTGGAAACACCAAGTAAAGATCTCATAACTTTAAATTTAATTAGCTTTGGGCAAAGCTTTTGTGAGAATATCAGCCGCTTGTTTTTTAGAAGCACAATGAACAAGTTTACTTCACCATTTTCTCTGCATTTCTCAAGGCATGAAACTTCACATGGATGTGCTTTGTCTTGCCATGCTGAATAGGATTCTTAGCCATGGATATGACTGATTTGTTATCAACATAAACCACTCTTGCCATGCTGAATAGGATTCTTAGCCATGGATATGACTGATTTGTTATCAACATAAACCACGGTTGTTTGGTCATATTGCCGCTGTAATCACAAATAATTTTTCTTAACCAAATGGCTTGGTGTGCTGCTGAAACTGCTGCTACATATTCAGCCTCTACAGTGGACTAAGCAACAATGTCCTACTTCATTGAAGTCCAAGAGAAGACTCGCAAGCCAAAGGAAAAAGGTCCAAGAGAAGACTCGCAAGCCAAAGGAAAAAGCATAGCCTAAGGTGCTTTTGTAATCATCCAAACACCCAGCCCAGTCACTGTATGAATAGCCAACAAGAACAATAGTCTCCACATAGGAACAAATAAATATCATGATCTGTTATCCCTTTTATGTACCTAAGAAACCTCTATTGAATCAAGTTAATGTTTCATTCTATTGAATGTAAGTGATCAAATATAAGAGGGATAAAACCTTAGAATAATTTGTAATAGAGATTAAAAATCCTAAAATTGAAATTAATTGACAAATAAATGTTAAAACAGAGGCAAATATCAAAGACTAGGTATGGCCGCTTCATGTTCACAGAACTGGCGGTTCAAAATTTATTGAACTTGAACCAGATCGAACCGTTGGTTTCAGTCCGATTTTTGTTTCCGGCTGTTTCGCAGCAATTTCGATGAACCGTCTCTTCCAATAATGGTTTCTGGTGATATCTGTATTATTTTTTTCAAGAAAGTTAAAAATTTGGTTCTAAGATTACATCTTTCTTTCGATAAAATTAATATGAATTTTTTAAAAAAAAAATTTGTAACTTCAGTTTTAAATAACTTATTAGAATGTTCATAACTCATATAAGAAATAAAATTAATTAACTTTGCAAATAAATACAATATAATTAAATTTTCATTTTATATTATATATAAATGTTAATTAAATAAATTGTCAGAAAATTTTGAAAAATGCTTCAAATAATGTAATTGTGAAATAAGTAAAAAAAATTAAAAGAAAATAACATTAAGCTCCCATTTCTATCAAACAATATTTTCAACTTTACCTTTGTTTGGGATTAAAGAAACTAAGAAACAAACTTGAACAAATCTGAAGCCATTGATGAAGAATCCATGAAAGATTAATTCAATGGAGAAAGAAAATGATGGAAAAGAAAGGAAAACAGAGGAAAATATGAAACAAATTGAGTAACTTTTTTTTTTTTTTTTGAGGAAAATATGAAACAAATTGAGTAACTTTTTTTTTTTTTTTTATTTTTTTTTTTTTTTTTTATTACTTTTGAGGAGAGAGACACCAGACTTTGATATTATAATAAATTTTGGTATTTTGGGGGTAAAAAATAACTCTCAAATTTATTGAGAATAAAAATATTTATATACAACTAAATACAAGTATAAATCTCTTACTATCTAATAATCCTAACACATTATTATTTCGCTTTTTTTGCTCCATTTTAAACTATTATATGAATATACTCTCGTTATTTAATTCATTAAACACTGATCATATTAATATTTAGTGCTCTAGGTAGAATAAGTTTTTTTTTTTTTAATTATTGGAGAAGGATAATTCAGATTTAAATCTATAATCAAATCATATATGCACTTATTATTAGATTATGTCTTACTCTAAATATAGAATAAGTCATTAGATGATCCAAATGATAGAATGAGATATTGAAATAACAAAATGAATAAAAGAAATAAAAATAATTAAAGCCAATATTTGAAAATAATTATTTAGGGTGCTTAACACTTTTCGTAAATAAAAATTGACTCATGAATCAAAATATAACTTTATGATTATTAGTTAGTAGCCCCAATTGTAGAAAGTTAACTGAAACATCCCGAATTTTTATTTTCGAAACTTTCGAATTTTTATTAAATTGAAAATCTCGATTTTCAACTATATGGGCTATAAATACCAAACAATTTCACCAAACAATTTCAATTTGAGCCCAAAGTTTTTAATAGTTGGGCCCCAAGCCCAAATAAAATGTCGAAAATTTTGAAATCGGTAAACAGATAGATTTTGAGAAATAATATGAAACCCCAGTATTTTAACCTAACTATGAATATAATAAAAATTAATTATCCAAAATCAAAATACTCTTATTAATTGTTTATTATTGAGTAAATTGAGGAAATGTTCCTAGAACCTGAGGATACCAAAACAATTAAAATAAATCAAATCAGACCAAGAAAACTAATTAATATTTTTTGAAACTGATCAAATACTGAATAGCACCAAACCGGTTCGAATCGAACCGGAATAATCTAGAAACTGATTTATTTTCTTTTTCTTCCTCTCTTCCTCTTCTTTCTTCGTTTTTTTTCAGCAGGAGTGGCGACCCCCCCCCTCTCTTCTTCCTCCCTCCATTAGTTTTCCGGTGACCTTGTCATCACCAAACGGCTCCAGTCCTCTCCTTCATCGACGGCGAGCTTCTCCCTCTCCTTCTTCGTCTCCGATTCTGGCAAAGCCTGGGAATCACGAGCAAGTCGCCATTCTGTTTCGCTCGAGACAGTTGCGTCTCCGGCGATTGCGGACCAGTCGAGTGGTCCTTCTCATCGGCGGCGACAACCCCTCCAGTCCTCTCTCTCACTTCGTGTAGTTGTCGTTAGCGCAGCAAGGGAGGCGCATGGGTTGTGTTAAACTGATCTACACAGCCCCCATTTTCTGCTTTTCTTCCCGTTTTTCGGCCAAATGAGCTACTAGTCCAACAAACAAGCGTTAGATTTGGGCTCTCAAGGAAATTTCGAGCAATTTGGTGTGGACAACGTGAAACTCTGGGCAGAATCGACTTTCCGGCCACCGTGAACGGCGGTCCGGCGAGTCTCCGGCGAGGCCCCAAAGAAACAGAATTGTTCCCTCCTTACGCTGATCATGGAATCATCATCCGACTTTCGATTGGTACGCCCTAAGACCCAGTTCTTAATTTTTGTATAAATTTCAAATTTAATTGATTAGTAAATTTAATCGATTATTTAAGAAGATTTAATAATAACAAGAAATTAGAGTATTGGAATAGTTATATGCAAACAAAACATTTTGTCTTTAATCGAATATGATTCCTCATTAGGGAACCTCGTTAGATAAATACACTAAATCTTGAAAATTTAGGTTACAAAGTCATTTAGAATAATTGTTACAAATCGAAATTGAAAGATAAATTAGAATTAGTTAATTAGTTAATTAGATAATCATTAGTTTAAAATTAGCCGATCGTGCATAAGAAAAGTAAGGCGAATTTTAGTTGGTTGGTTGTGCATAAGATAATTAAGAGGTGTTTTCAAATGATTAACGGAGTTTAGATGTATAATTCTGATAAACTAAGATTTCGAAAGCCTAACCACTTCTGATATGGATATAAGAATATAAGAATCAAATCTAGATAAATAATAGTTATAAATAGTTATTGTTAAAAATGGGTTTTAACAACTTAACAATTTAATTACCACAAAGTTATTAATTTGGTCAGCTTATGATTTAGCAAATAATTTTATATGAGTATTGTTGAAACAGGTTGAAAGTTGTTATATTTATAAACTTATGGTTGAGATAATTGGGTGTTGATACTGATGTTTAAGGAGGATGGGACTTAAATTGTTGATTGCCCGACGGATGGGCTGCGTACATTGATTGATAAATATATATAATATTGTGATATTTGAGCAGGTAGATAGTCCAATTTTTAGGGGAGGTGCTGCCGAAATTTCGTTCGATAGAACTTAGATTAATTTTTAATTAACAACAAAATTAAATAAGTTTAGTTAAGATCAGTTCATAACTTGGGTCACATTTAAATAAAATAGAGTTGCTCCTGATTATTTATTATCTTTATTACGCATTTAATCATTACATATTTATTTATTTTTGTTTTTCAATTATTGATGTTATTTTGTTATTTTATTTTTAATTTATTTTATTATTGTTGTTTTTTTAATACTATTTATTTATTTATTTGCATTGAATTTTGGATGTTTAATTGTGCAATGTGCATTACGATGTTTAATTGATTTATATGTCTGCATTTGATTGCATTGTTTGATACTGTGCTGTGAATAATGTTATGCCTTGTTTTGTGGTGGAATTGGGATGAAGTGGACCACCATGGGTTTGTTGAGGACGTCTGTGATAATGGGATACCGATTATGATTTGACATTTGACCGTCGCCGGGAAAATGGGAGATCGGCGCCCCCTTGGGTGCACTCTGATGAATAAGATTAATATGGAAATTCACAAGGATGGCTTTTGTTGTTGCGCACTGAATAATCTAGAATTTTGATTGGTAGCCCGCAGGGTGGCCTCCTGTTGTGAGCCACTTGATGATTCTAAGATTGGATGGAGACCACCGGGTTGCCTCCTGTTGTTATGGAAAAGAAACGAAGAGAATGGAAAAATAATGAGAGGACTGGTCAGTGAGGATTAGACCATGGCCGATGGGGGATCGGCTCCCTGGTGCACCATGTAATGAGAAGGGCGAGCCATGTGTTGAGGACCGTGGGAGGACGGCTCATCGGGGGATTCGGTAACACCACTGACCAATTTCCACGTGGTGTGATTATATGAAGATGTTAATGATTGTGAGTGCTGGTGATTTGCCATTTGTGTGACTGGCTGCGTGAGCACTAGTCGGATGACTAGATTGATATGCTTACATGTTTGTGTGACTGCGTGTGTTGTGCATAATCATTACTCCTTAGAAAACTCACATGTCTTGTTTGATTTTTTTTCAGGAAGTAGGTTTTCCTTTAATCCGATTTAGGCTATGTTTCTTCGGCGCAGGGCAATAGAGAAATTTTTCTAGTTCCATAATTATTTTACTAACAGTTAGTGACTCCGCAGTTGTAGGATTTGTATACTTTTAATACGTTTAATATTTAGATTGAGATAATTATGTGAAACCCAATATTATTAAAATGTAATGCATTGTCTTAAAAATTAAGGCCCGAAACTGTGGAATGTTGTAGCGATAAATTTTGGCCGAGATTTAATTTAATATCAGAGGTTTATCTTTCGTAATCATATGGGTTGAATGTTGGAATTTATACTGAGATAATAGATTTTAGTTTCAGGCTTACTAACGGGCTCGGGGGCCTTAAGCTTTACCTGGGCCCTGATGGCGGATCCGCCCACGGAAATGGGTCGTGGACAAAGTTGGTATCAGGAGCTTAGGTTTAAGGTTTTTTAAAGGACACAACTGCGAGTATAGGAATTTCTTATGTTGGGATCGGCCGTAACCAACATAAAGGAAGGAAACTTGTGATTTTTCCTCTCTAGGAACGGTGGACGCACTAAGACCCTAATGAGGTGGGAAAATCCAATCTATTGTGTATATCTAATGACTATAGAAGAAGTAATCAAGGTTTGAAATAGAGTAATACGTGATGGTAGTGGATGGCCTGATCACCCAGTTTACACTAACTTTTCATGTTGAACTCTATTTCCTGTCAGTGAGTAGGATTAAGTGTATGAAAAAATAAACAGGATTTATTAGTATGGTAGATTCATGAACATTAAATTAATAACTTTGAGGCAATTTTAGAAATTTGTTTAGTTTTCAACACAGCTACTGAATTTCTTAGAATTTATTTCAAAAAAAAAAAAAAAAAAAAAAAAAAAAAAAAAAAAACCTTTTTATTTTTTGTTTTCATTATATTTACCTGACATTTTAAATTTAAAACCCCAAATTTTAAATTTTTGAATTCAAAAATTTGTGTTATGATAAATAATGTGAAATTGATTATTCATATTAGAAAATTATTTTTTTTGAAAAAAAAACTGTCTATTTATATCAGGGCCAATTGGATTAGATCATAAAATTGAAATTGGATTATGAGGATAGTAAAATTAGAAAGATTTGGAACAAGAAGAATAAAGACAAGGTGGTATTTGATGATATTAAGTAAAGTAGACAGGTTGTATCTAAGTAAGAACATAATTGGAAAGGGTTGAGGAGAATTCTAGTTTAGAAGGATAGATTGGCAACCAGAGTTAGAGTGTTAGGAACTGT
This sequence comes from Jatropha curcas, assembly GCF_014843425.1. The sequence continues at coordinate 24,325,080 of NW_023590789.1, forward strand.
CTAATGTAATAAATGGAGAGAAATAACATTAGAAATGAACTGGAATGATTTAAGGGTATAGAAATTGAAATATATAATAAGTTGGTGATATATTGTTTAGTTTTAGATTAGGTTGAGACAGGTTAATATTAGTACTGATGCAGACAATGAGGACAAGTGGTAAAAGTAGGCATTACCTTGGGACTTAAGGAATTTTATAGTACTGATTTGAGAATTAGGTAGAAGGTGAATATTTTAAGGCCAAGCAATAAAGGTTAGGTTAAAATGTTGGTTGAATAGATAAATCATGAATAAATAAATGATTTTAGTTAGTACAAAAGAAACCAAGTGACGAAATAATTAATAAGGAGAGTATGTTAGGATAAAGAATATGTTAAGGATGAGATGCTGATAGTAAATAACTCAGGGAATTCAATGATTAGTAGTATGAAAGGAGAAAGAGTAGATGAAATAATTATTGAGAAATATATATTTTACCTTCTTTTGATAACCCTGTTTTATTGGTTTAGATTTTATTTCAAAGAAAGATTTTAAGGATTTCAGTAGCTGTTTGAAGATAGTAATTGGAGATTTTAGGTAATTAAACTCGAGTGTCTTTTTACGCGGTTTATCTTATTCGTTCTTGAGCTACTTTTTAATATTTTGAGTATCTTCCGTATGACTTTAAAATACCTCTAGCTCTGCTCTTATCACCGCCTACTTAGATTTCAATTCGAGGACGAATTGTTCTTAAGGGGAGATTTGAAAACATCCCGAATTTTTATTTTTCGAAACTTTCGAATTTTTATAAATGAAAATCTCGATTTTAACTATATGGGCTATAAATACCAAAACCAATTTCAATTTGAGCCCCAAAGTTTTTATGGAGTTGGGCCCAAGCCCAAATAAAATGTCGAAAATTTTGGAATCGTAAACAGATAGATTTTGAGAAATAATATTGAAACCCCGTAATTTAACCTACTATGAATATATAAAAATTATTATTCTAAAAATCAAATACTCTTATTATTTTATTATTTGAGTAAAATTGAGGAAATGTTTCTTAGAACTAAACAAAACAATTAAAAAATCAAATCAGACCAGAAAAACCTAATTAATATCTTTGGAAACTTGAGTCAAATTACTGAATCAGACCAAACCGGTTCGAATCGAACCGGAATAATCTATAGGAAAAACTGATTTATGTTCTTTTTTCTTCCTCTCTTCCTCTTCTTTTCTTCGTTTTTTTTCAGCGCGCAGGCGGCGACCCCCCCCCCCTCTTCTTCCTCCCTCCATTGGTTTTCCGGTGACCTCGTCATCACCAAAACGGCTCCAAGTCCTTCTCCATCATCGATGTCGAGCTTTCTTCCCTTCTCCTTCTTTCATCTCGATTCTTGGCCAAAGGCCTGGGAGGGGGTATTCACCGAGCAAGTCGCCATTCTATTTCGCTCGAGACAGTTGCGTCTCCGAGCGATTGCGGACACAGTCGAGTGGTCTTCTCATCGGCGACAACCCCTCCAGTCCTCTCTCACTTCGTGTAGTTGTCGTTAGCGCAGCAAGGGAGGCGCATGGTTTGTGTTAAACTGATCTACACAGCCCCCATTTTTCTGCTTTTCTTCCCGTTTTTCGGCAAATGAGCTTACTAGTCCAACAAAACAAGCGTTAGATTTGGGCTTCAAGGAAATTCGAGCAATTTTTTGGTGCTGGATAACGCGAAAACTCTGGGCAGAATCGACTTTTCCGGCCACCATGAACGGGCGGTCCGGCGGTTCTCCGGCGCAGGCCCCAAAGAAACAGAATTGTTTCCCTCTTACACTGATCATGATCATATCCGACTTTCGATTGGTACGCCCTAAAGACCCAGTTCTTAATTTTTGTATAAATTTCAAATTTAATTGATTAGTAAATTTAATTCGATTATTAAGAAGATTTAATTTAAATAACAAGAAATTAGAGTATTGGGATAGGTTATATGTAAACAAAACATTTGTCTTTTAATCGAATATGATTCCTCGTTAGATAAATATACTGATAAATACCACTAAATCTTGAAAATTTAGGTTACAAGTCATTTAGACATTAATTGTTACAAATCGAAATGTGGAAAGATAAATTGAATTAGTTAGTTAGTTAATTAGGTAAAGATAAATTGGAATTAGTTTGTTAGTTAATTAGTATAATCTCATTAGCTTAAAAACCAGTTGGTTTGTGCATAAGATAATTAAGAGGAGTTTTCAAACGATTAACGGGTTTATATGTATAATTCGATAAACTAAGAATTCGAAAGCCTAACCACTTCCGATATGGATATAAGAATATAAAGAATCAAATCATAAATAAAATAGTAGTTTATAATTAGTTATTGTTAAAAATAGGTTTTAACAACTTAACAATTTAATTACCATAGAGCTTATTAATTTGGTCAGCTTATGATTTTAGCAAATTAATTTTATATTGAGTATTGTGAAAAGTTGTTATATTATAACTCATGGTTGAGGATAACTTAGGGTGTTGATACTGATGTTTTAAGGAGCGAGGGACTTTTAAATTGTTGGTTGCCCGACGGATTGGGCTGCGTGGCATTGATTGATAAATATATATAATATTGTTGATTATTTTGAGCAGGTAGATAGTCCAATTTTAGGGGAGGTGCTGCGAAATTTCGATAGGAACTTAGATTAATTTTAATTTAACAACATAATTTAATAAGTTTAGTTAGATTCAGTTCTATATACTTCGGTACATAAATAAATAAGTGCTCTGATTATTTATTATCTTTATTTACGCAATTT
>NW_023590789.1:24328350-24356697 GCF_014843425.1 Jatropha curcas
AGAAAAATTCTATACTTTAATATTAATAAGATCAAAAAGATTAAAAGAGTACAAAAAGATAAATATATAATGAGCAATAGTAAAACGGGCATGCACGTCATAAAAAAGATTAAATATTTAACCAAAAGAGAAAATTATTTGATTACCTATATTTGTTAAATATCTCAATTTTAATTTAATATTTAAATAATTTCTTTATTTTAAATAATTAAATATCTTATTTTATTTTTTCCAATAAAATTTGAAAAAAATATAATAGAAAGTAAAATATATTTTAAAATTAAAAAAAATTACAATTTTTTATGAAGGACTCTTTTTTAAAGGTTAGTAACTTTTTCATCCATTAAGATCTATTGAAATTTTAGTTTTTTAACGGCTACTATATATAATGGCAATTTTTTAAATAAAATTAGGTAGTTTATACCAAATTAGGAAAACCTAAAGTTTAATTTTTTTACCTATATTTAAATTTTAATTGATTTTTATTTTAATAACCTTAATCAAGATAAATTTACATATAAAATACTAACATATTCTTGATTGAGGAACCTATGGCTCTAAATTTAAAGAAAGGCTAATAATAAATAGATTGTCTCATTAGATGAAATTACTTCTAAAAATCAACTAAATAAATTAGGTTAGAGATATATTAACCAATATAAGTCAATGTCTACAATAATTAGCCTAATAAAATTTTTGTGTAATTTTCCTAAGAGAGAAAATTGTACTATAGGCTAATATTTTTTTATGATTAATTATATTTTTTTTTATAAATAGACAAAAGATGAGAACATTAAAATTTCTCATATAAAAGTAGAATAATTATTTTGGCTACAGAATTAAACTGCCAAAGAAAAAATTAATTCTCACTAGACTTTAAAGTAATAATAAAACTTTCATCAACCTAGTGATCAGTGAAACTGTGAAAGTGGCCAAATAGTTATAGCTGCAAGAGCTGATCCATATGCTAGGCATGGCAGTTGACGCGGACTCAAATTTTTAAATGTTAAAATTTGAACTGACTTTTAAAATTGTCAGTTCCGGTCCGGTTCCCTGTTTTCTATAGCTGTTATAGATAAATCGAAGTTTTCGATCACAGTTTCTGGCGATATAATTATATTTTTTAAAAAACAACTTCGTTTCTAGACATTGACACTGTTACTTTTGGAACAATATAAAATTATGAATTTAAAAAAAATTGGTCACCACCGTTTTTTAAATTTTTAAATAAATTTTTCGAAATGCTCATACTTATGTAAAAATATAAATTAAATTAATTTTAACAATAATAATCCAAATAATTATTCAACTTTTCATCTTATGTTAAATATTATTAAATAAATTAATAGAAAAATTTGAAAAATGCTTCAAAAGAAATGTAATTTTAAACTACATTTAATAAGGGTAAAAAAAAAATAGAGTAAGAAACATAAGGTTAGACTAAGAGTATTTCTCTCTTTTTTTACCATATTACTTTTAGATTTTTAAATCTTTAAAGTAAAGTATATATTTTTTTTAAAAAAAATCTTAATAAAGCATATCAATGGAGTAAAATGTTATTGAGACATTTTTAGAGATGTATAAAATATAAGTCTAAGTGACCTTATCATATTTGAAAAATAAATATAAAAATTTTCAATTGAACCGGACGCGAAGAGAGCGCCAATTCATTACCCAGTTCAGGTTTTTAAGATTTTATATTCCACATGAACTTTAACAGCCCTTGAACGCGCCGATTGGTTCAAACTTTGATATTGAACGATTTCGATCCGATTTCGGTTCATTCTACAATACGATTTGATTCTAGATTCAAAAATGAACCGGTGACGCATGCTACATATTGTTCTAGCTATACAATTAAGCAGCTAAAGAGTAATAAAGATTAAATATGTCAAATCATGTAATAGAAAAAGAGCAAAAAATAGGTAAACAAGCAAAATCAACTGTTTTTGTGAACATATGATTTATGGTCTCATTTTAGCATATATAATATTTTATTTTAGGAAGAGAGATAAAAAAATACTTTTTATAATAAAATAAATTATAAGAAAAATTTGAAAAATGCTTCAAAAGAATGTAATTTTAAACTTAGCAAACAATTTAAAAGGGTAAAAAAAAAAAGAGTTAAAAACAATAAGTTTAGACTAAATATTTCTCTCTTTTTTTACCATTTTACTTTTTAGATTTTTAATCTTTAAAGTAAAGTATATATTTTTTTTAAAAAAAATCTTAAGTAAAGCATATCATGGAGTAAAATGTTATTGAGACTTTTAGAGATGTATAAAATAAGCTAAGTGATTATCATTTTGAAAATAAAAATAGAAAATTTTCAATTTGAACCGGACCAAAACCGCCAATTCAGAGCCAGTTCAGGTTTAGATTTTAATATTCACATGAACTTTAACCGGCCCTTGAACCGCCGATTTTGGTTCAAACTTTGAATTGACGATTTCGATCCGATTTCGGTTCATCTACAATACGATTTGATTCTAATTCAAAATGAACCGGTGACCATGCCTACATATGTCAGCTATACAATTAAGCAGCTAAGAGTAATAAAGATTAAATATGTCAAATCATGTAATAGAAAAGAGCAAAATAGGTAAACAAGCCAAAATCACTGTTTTTGTGAACAATGATTTATGGTCTCATTTTAGCATATATAATATTTTATTTTAGGAGAGAGATAAAAAAAATACTTTTTATAATATTTTTCATATTATATTAATCTTATATGAAATTTTGTTTTAATATTTGTTGGTTCTTTTTTGGAAAAAAGCAACGAATTCGCTGGCTGATAGCTTGAGTTGTAAATTAATTGCGGGTGTGCTAGGTGTGTGAAGTACACAAACTGATAATTAAAGTGCGCTCCATCTGATTTCTAGACTGTGGGTTTGGGTCACTGGTTGTGCGATCAAAATAAAATTGGCAGAGGAAACTGTAAAAGATAGTTTGATCGCTTGAAAAGTAAATTGAATTTGATTGCTTATGTTGAAAAAAGAGCTTATAATTACCAGAAATGTAAATAGATAGTGCTTAGAAAAATAAAAACAAGGCTTTGAAGATAAAAATTGCTTAACTCATTGGAGAGTTTGATTTGATTGTTGAATTTGTCGGAGAATTTGGTTGGAATTTATTTGAGTTCCCTTTCTCATTTTATAAGTTTCAGAGGTGGTTACTAAAAGGATTCACTGACACACATTTCCGTTAGTTCCTTTGATGTCCCACCTTCCTGTACATGAACAACCGCTTAAAAAATGCTCTTTTTGTTCAACTACAACCCATGTTTCTATTGTCTTTTCTTTTAATTAATTATTTAGCTAATTAATAAAAATTAATTAATCAATTAATTATCCAAAACAATATTAATTGGGTCCAAATTAAATAAAATTCAAGCTCAATCTAAAATACTAAGTCCAATTTTAAAAAAAATCATAAAACGAGTTCAACAATTACCTTCCATATTAAGTTAGCTTGATATGGTCATGCTTAATATATTAGCCCATTTTAAAAATTCTAACCAATTTATGATTAAAAATCCAAAAATTAACAATAAAATCCTAATAAGTAAACAAGAAACCCTAAAATCACACACTGTATAAAATGAATACTACCCACCGGTCCACCTATTATCAACCACATAAAAACAAAAACCTTCTTGCCTTTGATGATGACAATATATCATCCCTGCAAAACGAGTTCAAGTTTTCTTTTTCTTTTTCTTTTTTTTTTTTTAATAATATATACATGTACATTCGGTGGCCATCTTTGGCCCACCATTACACTTGCACACGCATCACTTTACTTCTTCTTTTTCATTTTCGTTTGCTTTCTCTTTTTTTTAATAATATATATAATAACTAATATAAATATATATAAATAAATATTTTTTTAGAAATAATATGTATATTATTATTTTTATAAATATAATAGAAAAGTAGGTCTTTTTTAGATGGCAACGAATTTGTAAAATAGGAATTAATGGTTTGATTCCTGTGTTTTGTCTCTAATGAATTTTTAAACAATCATAGTCATGGAACCAATAAAAAATTATTTTAGAGGCACTATGTTTTTTTTACACTAATTCCATTGACAACCATTTTTTTAAATTTTGGCACCAGTGAAATTTTTTTTTTTCTACTCTGACTAACGGAAAACTAGTTCCTCTGATATGAATATAAATTTGGATTGCAAATTAAGTACCTTTAATCTTCTACTAATAGGTTCCACTGCTTCATTTGCTAACTCCTTGCGCGACGCTCTTGCTAATGTATCAGCTCCTCAAGTAAGTTTCTATGCTAAACTTTGCACCCCTCTTTTCTATCAGGTTCTCTCAAGGGATATTTGGGATTGGTTCCTCATCCTCTCTATCAGCTGTTTCTAGATATATTTTTTGAGTTGAGGTGACTCCCCTAGCTCTTATGTTGGCAATCTTCTCTTCTCACTGATTAAGATTCAGGTGTTCCATCTATCTCTTTTCCACAAATATGTTCTCTATTGTACTTGCTTATCTTTGTTTGATCTATTGCTTCCTTTGAGATACAGGCTTGGATAGAGAGTCATAGGACATACTTCTCTGCTATTTCATAGCACCAGTGGACCTAGGCCAGTTTCAAGATACGAACCTCGATTGACTCTTTTTTTTGAATATATTTTTTTGGATTTGTCTATTTAAAGCCGTGAATCGGCTTTTACACATCTATGAAAAAAACAGACGGCCAGTAGGCCTGTTTACTTTATTCATGATTGTCGTCAGATCAGTTATGTCACTTGCTTATGATTGTTGCATTGCTTGCTACAGATGACCTTTCTTAATGGGGTCGTGGGATCAGCCCCACTACCATTGCTGATGATCCTTCATTTCCCACCTGGTGGGATATTACTCCTTGAGGTAATGACTATTGGCATTTCTCTTGTGCGGCTCTCCTATACTACTTGATAGCCAATAAGCATTTCCTCTATGCCCTTGTGACCATAAAAATGTATGATCTTTTATTTCAACTTAGGTTTCAACAGGCTGCTAATATATGAAATTCTTAAATTCCCAGGGGTACTGAGGTTGACTTCCTCTAAAAGATCTTGGACTTCAGTAAGAACATTGTCCAGCTTAAGAATTGTTAATTCTTCCCCAAAGATCACTTCAGCACCATCAACCTCCAAGTACTCCTCTGTAGTTAACCAGTCAAATAGTTGCTATAAATAAATTACGGAGATAGTAGTTGCAGCTGCTGCCATCTCCTTATTGGTATATGACTTAATAGTCATGGAGCTTTGAGATATTAGTCTCCCACCTCGGCCTTTTATAAGGCACGATGACTAATGATGGCGTTGAACCAACTCCAGAGATCTTTACAGCTGATGAGCTATCAGAAGATGTACTAGGATCCTTTGAATCTTCACTAATTAAACACTCTAGTTGTTTTCTAGATCCAGCTCCCTCTAAAAATTTTGCTGCTAATATTGTTGCGACTCTTTAAGTGTCCTTAAGGACTTAAATGAACCTCCAGCTCCTTCAATTGATCAATAATACTCCTTAGATCTACTTTAACAGCGTTGATAGATGCCACGGGTGGGAAAGAATCCTCATCAATCAACATCTGCTCTTTGTCAGGGAACCTCAACACTCCTCTATTAATGCGATCCTCTATTAATGCGATCCTGTAGAGCATTTCTGAAACTCTGACAGTTGTTAGTATTATGGTTTCCAAGAATCATGGTCCTTAATATTGCTTGCCCTTCATCTCTTCTTTTGTTGGTAGCTTATGACTAAATGGAAGAGATATAAACTTTTCCTTCAGAAAGAAATCAAATATCTCCTCTGTCTTAGAAACATCAAATGTGAATTAAGTCTCTGAACTGGATTTCTTCTTCTGCGGAGCTATCTTCATTGGAGATCCAAGGTTTAGATACACAAAGGAACTTGGATTCACCAAGTCAGCCATAATTATTTCCTGATGAAGCTCCTGATAGTAAGTTCCTGGTAAACTTCTTTTCATCTGTGATTCTTATTTCACGAACTCTTCATATTCTCTAAACTTCATCCATTGGAATTTCTTCCTCAGCTTGAAGTTCAAGCCTCTCTGAGCCATCTTGACAAACTCGTGTTCAAGTAAGAATGCCTTACATCTATTCCTCAGCTTCTTAAACCTTGCAATAAATGAGTTAATCATCTCTCCAGTTCTTTGTGTCAGCCTGGATAACTCGACCACACAATCCTCTGGCTCAGCTCTAAAGAACTGGGTATGGAAGAGATGCTCCATCTCATACCATGAATTGACTGAGTTCCTCGGAAGTGTTGAATACTAGGTGAAAGTTGTACTTATCAAGGAGTTAGAAAACAATCACAACTTATAATTAGCAAAATTCTCCTGATTGGCAAGTTTTCGATATTGGATGGTGAATTTGGCTATATGCTCCACGGTCGACTGTCCATCTTATCCAGAGAATAATGTGAAGTTTGGAATTCTGTACCTATGTGATAAGGATTCTCTCTGTCAATGGTTTCCGAATAAGGCTTCACAAACTCTAGGCGGCCAACTTGTCTGAGGCCAAGCCCATACAGCTCCTACACTACATCCCTCAAAATATCCATGATGACTTGGGGAATCTGAGGAAAGGGATTACCTGCCATTTGAGGAATCATAGTGACACCAATGTATGTATTCTAGGGAGCTGCATTGAAGGCAGCTCCGCTAGTTCCTTGGCTTCCTCATGTGCCTATCAACAGTTGAGGAACATGAGAAGCCTTAGCATCATAGACACCTAGGTTAGTCATAGGACTATTGTGGTCTCGAAAATAATGGTAGGAGTCACTGTAGGCCTGCCAGTAGGGCAGCCTGTCCGGAGTGGTGCCTTTGATGGATGGTGCACCAGCTACTCTCTCTGATGTGGTGGTTGATACCTCTCTTTAGCAAGAGCACGACCATTATCAGTGCCCCCCAAGGGACTTCGAGGCGGTTTCACCCCAACTGCTTTGGCACACTTGGACGAAGATTCATTCTCCTTCTTAGAAGAAGACTTGCTAGTGGGAGATTGATTGATAGGTGAGTCCATAACATCAATCTTCTTTCCAGTGACCTCCATGAAGACATTCATGGTTTGCAGTAGTTGAGCCATCATTTGACTATTATTCCTCTATGCTTCCAGCATCGCCTTCACATCAGAAGAACTAAAGTTAATGACAACATCATTAGAAACAGAAGGTGTTTTACCTGAGCATTTATTGAGATCGTCAGAGGTAAGTGCAACTTCTGGGGGATTTTGAGCAGGAGAGTTGATTTCTCCTTCCTCATGAGGAGATGTTCCTCTTTCAAGGCTTCTAAGGCCTACTCTTGTAGGTCCTCCATCCGAATCTAGAGACTCAATAATAGTTTTTTTTAACAACAGAACGAGTTTTTTGAGTCATGGTGTTCTCTCAAAACTCAAGTGAAAGATGAAATACACAAAAGTGGTCCCACTAGGCGTGCCGCTAAAGATTGTTGGTTCTTTTTTGAAAAAGAGCAACGAATCCGCTGGCTGACAGCTTGGATTGTGAATTAATTACGGGCGTGTCAGGTGTGTGAAGTACACCAACTGAAAATTAAAGTGTGATCGATCTGACTTCTAGGCTATGGGTTTGGTTCCACGGTATACGCTTCACCAGTTGTGCGATTAAAATAAAATTGGCAGAGGAAACTGTAAAAGAGAGTTTGATCGCTTGAGGAGTGTTTCGACATAATTAGTCAACGGGTAAGCATTTCCCAGCCTTCCTCTTCATGATATATGTTTTCTTTTAAATTTGGTGCAAGGATTTAAGCATAACCCAAGTTTGTGAAGAGATTTCAATCTCTAGCTGTTGTTCTACGATTTTTTTTAAGAGAAGTATAGTTTTCTTATTAACTGGAAACTATAAACTGGAAATTTATGTGAATTGATAATTGTATAGAGTTATTTTAGATTTGGAAGAAGAAGTTAGGAGATTTCTACCATGGTATACGCCATTTTTATTAAATTACTTGAATTATATCCTTGGAATGAAGTATACGATATTGTGAATGTAGTTCTTACAAGGAAATGAGTTAATTGGCATATATTGTAAGGGTTTGCTAAGAAAATTACGATTTCCCTTAGGTTGGTAGCAGCTATTTTTAATAATCGATGCCATTTAAGATGAAGCTAGACAGGGACGGTTATATTTTCGTTGTTCTTATGTTAATTATTAGTGAATAGCTTTATTCTTATTAGACAAATGCTTTGATCATGGAGTCCCTTAGTTATAAAGGTATTTGTAAAAATTCATATTGAAATGGACTAGAGAGACTATGTAACTCTGATGAAAACATGTTTGAGTTAGGAACTATAGAAATCTGCCTAGCACATGCAAATAATAAGTGATTTAGTATAGAATTTTTAAGAATTAATTTGGAATCATGATAACTGTATATTTTCATATGTGTAGGATAAGTATCCATTTCTTTAATTTTTCATATTATGATCATATGTATATAATGTATAGATTTTGTGTGTGTGTGTGTGTGTATATATATATATAGCTGGCGCGCACAATTAAAAATAAAAATCGAGGATGTGTGATTAGTTTATTGATTGTTGGTGATGTTTTCATTATTAAAATATAAATATAGCTAAGGATATTTAGACAAGTAAATAGCTATTCGTATACAGTGTAAAAAGAAAAGGAGAAGAAAGAAAAAGAAAGAAAGAGACATAGTTAGTTATTTAATTAGATCGTAACTACGCTTAGAGTTAGCTATGATTAGTTAGGTTGTATGAGTTTAGAAAGCTTTAACCCTTTAATGGAAATGTTAGCTAATAAATTCTAATTTATTTGTTAATAATCATATTTCGAACAATGAAATTGTAATGATACCTATTTTTTTTGGGTAGAGTGTCTTAGATAATTTATTTATCTTCAAGCTTGGTTTGGAAGTTTAAGTATTGAATGGTTACTCGTTCTTAGCTAATAATATATTGGTGGTAAGTATGAAAGAGATAATTATCACTTGATATGCGTATTTATTTATATATCTATAATGATACTTGTGAGGACGGCTCGTCGGGGGTTATGGTGACACCACTGACTATTCTCCACTTGGTGTGATTATATGAAGGTGTTAATATTTATGATTGTTGTTGTTATGCCATTTATGTGATCAACTGCATGATCATATAAATAGTCAGACGACTAAATTGATTTATATATGCATTTATGTGATTGTGTGGGGTGAGAGGGTTAACTAACCTACTCACTGAGTTTAGGCGCTTACCCCTGCCTTAAAAATTTTTTTTCCAGGTTAAAGAAAGTTGAGGAATCCTTTTAAAGGCAACATGGTTGAGCATCAAAATGGTGAAACCTGTTAGTTAGCTATGAGGTCTTAAAAAAGTATTGCAAATGTAAAAAATAATGAATATATTACTTAGAGTTTCGTAATTGCATTCCGTGTGGGTTGTAATAAATAAATAATTAGATTATTATTATTTTTTTTTTGTACATAATGGTTAGATTATTACATGTATATATTTTATTTATTTATGAATAATTCATACAAATATTGGATAAGAGCCTAGAACCCTCGTGAGCTGTTATTTGATGAATGGGCCTAATGGTTGGGTATGTAAATAGATCAGTGAATTCAGTCTATTGAGGCTTACTACGGGTCTTGGAGGCCTTAAGCTTACTTATATTCTGGTGCCGGTCCAGCCCATGGTGATGGGTCGTGAAACTTTAGTCTTTCAGTTAATTTTTATTGAAAAGATAAACATACTTCTCATTGAAATCAAAATTACAAAACCTTTACCTTTCTTTGTTTAACCATTTTTATGGAGATCCAAAAACACTATTAAACAAGCAATACTCTTCTCATTAATTTCTCAAATTCCTTCACCATCCGTCCATCCCCATGGCAATCTCTCGGTAAATCCACATTCAGTCTCACCTCATTTAGCAAAAATCATTTCACCGGAAATAGTCGACAAGTAATCGGGCAGAGTTTTTGAATAAAGCAGCGGCAGAGATTGATGTAGCGGTGTTTCATTGAAAGATTTTTGTTAGACTTTTTTATTAGCTTTCTTCTGAAAAGTCGAATGCAAAGCTTCTGGCATGGACAAAATAAGATTTCTTGACATTAGAGAGATTATATTTAATATACTTGAAAGAGAAGTAGTTATGATTGCATGGAGAGAAATAAGGAATCACGGATTTGGGATTGGGATTCCATCAAGGGTTGGAATTCTAAACTAAAGTTGAATGCCTTCGTCATAAACTGATGATGATTATTAAAGATTAAAAAAATAATTTTAAAATGTTATGTGAAGAAAAAAAGAAAAATATCAGATTACGTTAAGGATTTTACTATGAGGATTTTTCTTTTGTTTTATTATTCTTGTTTTTCGATTTTTTTATTTGATTTTGATAGATGGAAAGTTAGAAGTTAATTTTTCTTTAATCTTGGCTGAATGGGCAACTAATGTTCTACTAAGGATCATTTTAGACCTGAAATTTCCTTATAATTCTAGGTCAAATAATCTTTATAGATCCATTAACTTGTCTAAACTGGATCTATAGATCCATTCATAGATCAATAAAAAATAAGTTTTTATTGAAACAAATGTATTTTTGATTATTTATTGGGGAAAAAGTGATAAAGTGGGACAATATTTAAAAAATTTTTATTTTCATTAGTTTGATTCATAAATGGACCCATAGATCGTGCTTAAAGGTAAAAATTACAACTATGGAACAATAAAGATAACATAGGAAAAAGAAAAATAATGAAGCTTTCTCTACATTTATATTTCTTAGTTACAAAATAAAGCTTTTATATCAAAGCTTTTCAAGGAGTCAATACCAAACTTTTACTAACTCTAGCTTTTCACAAAACATAATTCCCTAAAATCTAGAATACCACAATCCAGATATTAAATCAGTTAGATTTTAGGATAGTGTTAATATAAAATATCTTTGACTAGTTTCCAATGAGAATCTAAATCATCTCAATCATCTCAATATTCCTCCATTAGATTATTCCTGGAAACACCAAGTAAAGATCTCACAACTTCAAATTTAGCTTTAGGCAAAGCTTTGGTGAGAATATCATTTGCTTATTCTTCAGAAGCACAATGAACAAGTTTAACTTCACCATTTTTCTCTGCATCTCTCAAGGCATGAAACTTTACATGGATGTGCTTTGTCTTGCCATGCTGAACAGGATTCTCATTTATGGATATGACTGATCTGTTATCAACATAAACCAGAGTAGCTTGATCATATTGTTGCTGTAAATAACAAAGAATTTTTCTCAACCAAATGGCTGTGAACCCCTCCCCAAAATATCAACGCATAGGAATGTAAGTGACTAAAGGAAGAAATGCACGTGAATGTATGGGTCGCCACCTTGTTTAATTATTTTACGGTAAACTAGGAAAAACCCTAAGTGACTCCAATTTTAATTACGGTTAATACTAGGAAAAACCCTAAGTGACTCATATTTCTATTAACCTAAATTACTAAGATTAACTAACGCCAAATGTCCAAGCCATTGGTTCTTCGATACCGCGAGTGGACCACGAGACTAGTCATGGTTTGATGAAACTAAACCAGAAAAAAAAGTAACACGTTGGCAGGGTAAAAGGACCATGAAATGTAAAGTGATTTCGACTTGCCGCTGCGGTGGTTAATTATCCCGAACGTGCCTATCTTACTTCCGTTTGAATGTGAAGATCAAAGTCAACGTAGTTCCGATAGACCTTTTTAAAGGGCTTTGAATGGGTGATGTCTTAATGCATGAGTGTGTGTCTTGGTGCGATTTTGTTTAGGCATTTTTGCCAACAGAGGAATTGGATTGATTTTGATTGGCGTGTTGTCGCCAAAAGGAAGTGTTTGATTTGGGCTTATACTATTAAGCTCAAAATCTGATGAATTTGAATTAGGTAAATTTATTGCCAGAAAGGAAGCTGTTTGAATGGCTTAATGTTGCCGTAAAAATGATATATTGTGGGCATTTGGTTTTGCCGAAAAATGGATTAAAGCTTTTAGCCGAGAGAGGAATTGATCTAAGAACGATAGGTTTGGCCAAAAGTTGAATGTGAATTTAATGGTGGCGTATTCGCCAAAATTGATGTATTTGAAGGCTTATTTGAGGGCTTTTAGCCAAAATGAGTTGATTTAGGCAATTAGTTTGCCAAAAGTGTTTGATTGGGCGATTGTCGCCAAAATTGGTTGGTTTTAAGACTTTTAGCCAAAAGATTGATTAATTAAAGGCTTTTGCCAAGACTTTGTTTTAAGCGATTTGTCGCTGAAAAGGATTAATCTCACTTATGAGCAATTTGTTTGCCAAAAGTGATCAACTGAATTGCAAAGTAGGCAATTGATTGCCAAGAAAAAAAACGTGTTTAATGAAGGCTATTTAGCCACAATTATTGATTAATTGGACCTAAGCCGGATTGTTTGAAATAAAGCGGAATGAAAAGTCGATTATGACGCATAAATATTAATGTAACTAGGGTAAATTTTTAGCCAATATTGTCTGAATTTAAGTTTTATATACCAACGACTTATTGATTAACCGGGCATTAGCCTAAATGTGATTAAATTGATGGTGCAATTTATTTTGCTAATGATTGAAAACGTCGAATGAATTTATATGCAAGGTTGTAGATTTATTAGATAGAGAGAAAGCATGCCATGAAGTGCTAAAGATTAAATAGGGCAAGAGTTTCGTTATTGTACCTGATTTAATTTGACAGATCCGCTTCGTTAGCTTTCAGCGTTGAAAACTCAAAATTAAGCTCCCTCACGTTTGGGGAATATTAATTAAATTTAATTCAATTTAAGTGACCAAGATATCACATCACAACAAAAATAATTAAAATCGCTATGTCTAGATGCATGAAACAGTAAAGAGTCGCAAGGTAGTGTAGGGAGAAGGCAGCGTCGTCAAACACAGACGTGAGTTAGTTTGAAATGAATGACACTGGGCGCCAATTTATAGGTCCAATAAGTATCGGATCTGTCGGCGCCGCAGTCTGCTGGCGTTCGGGCGGCTCGGGCCGCCCTTTGGCCACCTGGCTCGGCGGCCTGGGCCCGCTGGGCTTGGCGGGTTTATTCTGATTTTTCTCGGTTCCGGAGGCTTTTTCGAAATTTCGTGACCTCCAAAGAATATCCGGGGACCAGTTCTGTGATGCCTCGGAATTTCCGGACGTTTCAAGTACCTGAAATTGGCAGATTTCGGTAAGATTCTAAAATTGACCGTTCGGTCCGGCCTTTCTCGTTCCGGAGGCTTTTTCGGAAGTTTCGGACCTCCAAAAAATATTCCGGGACCAGTTCTGTGATCCTCGTAATTTTCCGGACGTTTCAAGTACCAAATTGGCATATTTTCGGTAAATTTCTAAAATGACCTTCGGTCCGGCCGGACTGTTTGCAGTCCGGGAAAACTGGCACGGGACTGTTTGCAAAGCCAAACTAATTGGCACGACACTGTTGCAGGCCGGATTGTTTGCAGTCCGGGAAAACTGGCTTTTTGAGCCTCAAAATTTGAGTATTCACAATGGCTTGATTTGCTGCTGAAGCTGTTGCTACATATTCAGCCTCTAGAGTGGACTAAGCAACAATGTCTTGCTTCCTTGAATTCCAAGAGAAGACTCCCAAGCCAAAAGAAAAATCATAGCCTGAAGTGCTTTTGTAATCATCCAAACACCCAGCCCGGTCACTGTTTGAATAGCCAACAAGAATAACATTCTCCACGTAGGAATAAATAATACCATGATATGATGTGCCTTTTATGTACTTGAGAACTCTCTTTGCTGCACCAAAGTGCCTTTGGCTTGGCGACTGCATAAATCTTGATGAAGGACTCACCCAAACATCAAATTGGGTCTTGTAGCAGTCAAATACAATATACTACTAACCAAACTTCTATATACAACAACATCTACCTTGGCTTCACCATCTTCTTTTTCTAATTTTTCATTTAATACCAATGGAGTTGCAACAGATTTGCAGCTTTCCATATTAAAGTTTTTAAATATATCAAAGCATACTTGTGCTGTGAAATGAAAACTCCATTCTCAAACTGATAAACTTCAAGACTGAGAAAATATTTCATCAAGCCAAGATCAATCATATCAAACACTTGCACAACTTTCCCTTTGAAACTCTGCATTAAGTCCAAATTACTTCTAGTCACTAGCAAATCATCAACATACAAGGAGACAATGAGCAAATATTTATCCTCATTATGCTTCATATACAAAGTGGGTCATTAGGACTTCTATGAAATCCTTGATCGAGTAAATGGGCATCCATTCTACTGTACCATGCCCATGGGGCTTGCTTTAGGCCATACAAAGCTTTATTGAGATTATAAACTTTATCTTCACTTCCAGCAATAAGAAATCCTTCAGGTTGTTCAACAAATATTTCTTCCTCCTATAAACCATTAAGGAAGGCTGAATTGATATCCAAGTGATAGATTTTCCATTTCATTTGAGCAGCAAAAGCAATTAACAATCCACAGTGCCATATCGAGCAACCGAAGCAAATCTATCTCCATAGTCAATACCAGGAAGTTGTGCATATCCTTTAACTACCAATCTTGCCTTATGTTTGAATATGCTTCCATCAGGATTCAATTTGAGCCTGTAAACCCACTTAACTCAAATGACCATTCTATCTTTAGGTCTAGGAGTGAGGAACCATGTTTCATTTTTATTTATCATCTATACCTCCTCCTGCATTGCATCTACCTAAGCTTCATTTGTTGAAGCTTCTGCATAACATGCAAGTTTTGAAATTGCAAAGCTACATTTTTTATAAATCTCAGTTAGAGATTTGGTCTTTGGAGGTGATGGACTACTTGATGAAGCATCATTTGTAGCATAATCATCAAGTTGAATTGGCATGTTTGCATCTTTAAATTTCTGTTTAACAACACCAAATGGCTTCTCCACCATATTTGTCTCCCAATTCCAATAAGCACTTTCATCTAACTTTACATCTCTACACACAAGTACTTTGTTTGTTTTAACATTGTACACTTTATAGGCTTTTGATTGAGCTGCATATCCTAGAAAAATACCAACTTTAGCCTTTTCATCAAGTTTCCCTCTCTTTATTGTAGGAATGTGAATGTAACATAGAATTGAACACTCTCAAGTGCTTAGTAGAAGGTTTCAAACAAAACCAAGCTTCAATTGATGTCATCTCCTTAACAGACCTTATAGGTAGCCTATTAAGAAGATACACTGATGTGTCTACAGCTTTCCCCTAGAAATTCTTTGGCAATTTCTTCTCAACCATCATGCTGTGGGTCCCGAATATGTATGGCACAACCCAAGAGGGGGGGTGAATTGGGTTTTCTAAACTCAGATACAAAATTTAGAAATTCTAAACAGAAAGAATTGGGTTCTTCTTAAGAACTCAGATACAAAAATTTAGAAAATCTAACAGAAATTAGAATTCTAAGCAAGCGGAAATAAAAATCCACAACCATCAGAACTTTGTGAGATATAGAATATGATTAAAATACTCACAATTTTCTAATTTATAAAAGATAGAAAAGTCTGTGTGTAATGTGCAGCTTCTCACTGACTTATACATTATCAGAACTTCTTTATGAAGGAAAGTTATAGAAATTGAAACTTCCTCATAAAGTTTGTGTAAACATATATAAAGCTATGTGAATGACAGTTATTACGTTTAGAACTTCTTCACAGAGCCTTAATCAAAAATTAGAACAACTTTATGATGGAGAGCTATCAAGATTAGAACGTCCTCATAAAGTTTAGAACATTAAATAGAACCCAAATAGTGAAATATACTAGGAATAAAATAACAGTTAGAACATTGTATATTCACTTTATTAGAATACCAGAGTTCTAATGTTCAGGAAAGATGAAACTTATTAACGTTTTAGAACATCTGAATATTAACAATTTCAGCGTTTCTAAGAAATTAAACAAGAGTGTAAAAGAGACAGTATCAACCAAACTCAGAAAAAAAGAGATCAACACCGAGAATTATAGTGGTTATTTAGTGTTCGGCACTAACTCGCCTACATCCACTCCCAAGATGCATCTTGAGATCCCTCCACCTAACGTTATCTCTTTTTAAAGGGTAAGAGACAAACCCAACAGTAAATGGCCAATACGATAAAAAACCAAGATCTACCGCTTTTTTGTCCCACTAGATTTTCCAAAAGTTCTAGTTACACCTCAACCCTTTCTGTTTTTTGGTAGAGTACAGAAAATCCGATTCAAGACATTACTATCGACACACATGGAGAAGGTCCGCTTTGATAACCTCTATCTCAATAGCTTCTAACCTAAGCTATTACACTCATAAGTTTACAAATAAAGGGCCCTGTCTACTATAGATTAATACACAATCTAAATAGACAGAACAGATTCTAAATAGACAGAAAGAAACGCCCATATAAGCACAGGAAAAACAGTTTATCAGATTAGAAGATCGATTAGAACACAGAACTGTTTTTCAAAAGAAATTGTAAAAATTCTTTTCACTTTAAATATTGAGAACGTTAAGTGTAGAGATGAAAAGAAATTGGGGGTAGAGTAAGTTTTGAGAGAAAAGGATTCGTTCAATGAGATAGAGTGCTCTTAAAACAAATACTCTTACTTCACCAAAAGATTAAGGCGTGAACGTTCCTTTATATAGAAAACGAAGGAGCTGTCACTTTTTGAAAAGAGATCAGAATATCTTCTTTCCTTGTTTTTATTTTAGAAGATGTGAAGATCATGAAAATCTTTGTTACCAAAAATTTATTTTATCCTTCTTGGTAAGAGAATAAAACATGATTTTGCTTTCCTTTAAACAAGAGATTTTCGGCAGCAATACTTGGAAAATATTTTTGCGGAAGGATGCTTGTTACTAAAACCGAAAGATATTCTCCTTCGTTTTTAAGGTAAGAAAATAATTTTAAGTACTTTAGATCTTTCAAAATATATTTTCGAAAAAATGTATGATTTTATTACCAAAAACATTAGAGAAAAAAATCTCTTTAGTTTTATGAAAATAAATCATTTCGATTTAAAGAATATTTTCGAAAAATAAAATATTTTTACGAAGGAAATAATTTTGAAGAAATCTAATTTTCCGAAAAATATTTTTGAGAGAGAAAAATAATTTTTGTGCTCATATATGGATTTTCTCTCTATCCTATATGTAACGTCCCATTGTTCTATTGAATCGAGTCGTTGCTTAGAGTCGAGTCGGGCTGATCCAAAACCCGGTTCGATCCATTAGATTCTAGAGTGGGCTAGAATGGGATGAAATTTTAGATTCTAGAGTGGCTAGAATGGACGATGAAATTGAAATAAGGGATAAAGAAGTGGACTTACTTTGATGAAACAAAAAAGATTCAAAGTATAAGGATTAGGACTTGATTTCACTAAGTATAAGTTTGAGGTATTGGACGTTTGTTACCATTTTTGACACTTTGGACGGTACCATTTGGTAATTTTCAAAAATAAAAATCACATGACATTCTAGGACTACCGTGGAATTCCATTTCATTTTCATTTATTCATCTTATCTTCATCTTCCTTCTCTACTTTCCTCTTCCCTTCCTTTCTGCCATCATATTTTAATACGGTAGTTGAATTTTCATGGGATTCAAGCATTAATTCAACTTCTATTTTATCCAAGTAGAATTTCTTGAAGCTCTATGTTATTCAACCTCTAATTTAGTTATATTGTTGATGTTTCATCAAAGTTCTTATGTATAGGAGAGGGGAGCTCAAAGGTAGAAGAAATAGGAAGCTTAAAAGAAGAGTTCAAGCTTTTTGGAGTGAAGGTGTGCTATCTCTTTTAGTTTAATTAATTTCCTTGCATGAGAATTTATGCGTTGTGTTGAAAATGAGAAGATATGTTGCTTAATGTTGAGTAAGATGACTGAAAATGGTGAAAAAGCATGAGATGAAATGAATAAATGAAGTAGATATTAGTAGATATTGAGTTCATGGCTGAATACAAGTTTTGCTGTGAAAAGTTACCACGTAACTCACCTTGATTTTTCCCCATTAATGATGGAATTGGAAGTGGTCATAGAAGAAGTTTACTTTGTTTTCCTCTATGTGTTAGCTTTAACATGGGGTTTTTTGAATCACCAGGCCAATCGGAGTTTCTATTGAGAGATACTAGTCAACACGAGTACAGACTGTTACAGGCTGGAAAACGCGCCGCGGCGCGAATTGCATGAAGAGCTCCGCGATCGCGACTTTCCATTTTGCGCGCTCGCGACTTTCAACGCTGAACATCTCTCTGACTCTCATTTGCGTGGCTTACGCGCTCCGTGATTTTGCAACTGCGCGCTCTGGGGCGACTTAGCCAGCCCTGTTGGCCTGTAAGCCTTGCGACCTTCCTCGCGCGCTCGCGATTTTGGCCTGGGAACACTCACTGTCTCTCATTTTGCACTCTTCTACGCGCTTCCCGCGGACTTTCAAGTGCGCGCTCGGCGAATTGTGCCCTGTAACACAACGACTGCTCATTTTTGCAATCTCGGCGCTCCGTGACTTCTTGAAAGAACGCGTCGCGACATGGTGTTTTTCCATGCACTTTTTGGTACTTCTTTTTCAAATGCAATTGTATTTCCTTTACTCAACTATATGCCTCCAAATCAAATTCATTTTACAACAAAAATACAACATTAAATCATGTATCAAAGCAACATGCAAGCATGTAAATGATGTGAAATGAGGTAAACACAATTTGTAATTATATTCTATGCAATTGTGAAATGATGTGAAATGGTGTATGAAGTTATGAATTCTATATAATTGTATTCCTTTCTCAACTTGTATGTCTTCAACCATTTTAAAAATGTCTTCAATCATTTTAAAGCAAAAAGACAACATGAACACATGTATAAACACAAAATGCAAGCATGCAAATGGTGTGAAACTAACATGACACAAGTTGTCCGCTTGGCGAGGCTATCAGCATACAGGTAAGCAGTAAATTTTATGAAATGATGAAGCAGTTAATTTTATGACAAAAGCAAGTGAAAATAACATGACACAAGCATGCAAATTATGACACAGTTACTATGCATTTGTTTTATCCATTGACATACCAACATTATGCTCCATTGAGGTTAGGTAGAAACCATGTAGATAAGGCTATGTCGCGACATAGAATAGCAGATCTGCACCCCATACAGTTTACAGTTTGGTACTCCGGCTACAGGCCGTTGAGTGGATATGATTTAATTAGGCCTAGCAGCCAAGTGCATACAGTTTCACATCCAGTTTCATACAGTTTTTCTTAATCACTTCGGGTTTCAACTATAACCTTATGAGCCATACAGGAGTATCTTGACGATAACATTGGCATGAAGCACATACAGTATACTAATCTAAACAGCAAGAAAGATTCATCAAGGTAAATGAAAGTATCATGATACTGTGTGCTACATTCCATATATGACGTACCATGTTTATTTCTACATCTGTATGTGCTTATATGTTTCTTTCATTCATTGTGAATATTTCACCGTGAGTTTAATCAAGAGTTGCAAGATCATACACGCCTAAAGAACATCAGGTAAGATCATGAAAGTATAATTGGCTATATATGCTTACAAAGTTTACTTTATTGAATCTTTAAGGAGCCATAACAGTCATGGAATTTATTAATCATAACTTATATGATGGTGACTAAAAGTGCATAACGTTCATACAGCATAAATGAATAGCCAAGTAAAGACAATGAACATATACTGTATGTATTCTTACATGTTTATTGATCTCATCCTACAACACAATGGAACAGCCAGGTAGATCATGCTAGTATCATACTTGTGTTGATTATAAGGTTCAATGTAAAGGGAGGTTATGACGATAATTAGAAATAAATTATTGGTGTTTTATGAAATTAGAAGTTTATTCGTTGCCTATAAAAGAGACATTTATGTTGAAAATTTACTGATTCTATGACTGAATCAATGCTTTTATGAATTTGTTATTTTAAGTTGTTGCCCATCGCACTTTATTACGTTGTGAATTATGAGCCACTGAGTTTTCATACTCAGCGCGTCGATTTTTATCACGCGTAGGTTGAAGAATCGTGGTTGCTAACTTGAAGACATTTGAGGATGTACTTTCAAGCAGAAGTGGATTATTGGTCATACGTAGATTAGAGTTTGTATAATTAAGAATTTGTGCATGTATTAAGGATTTTGGCATGTATAATTCTTACATTTGTTAGAGGCCTATGTGGATTGTAATATAAGTCGACAGCACTGTAATTATTGTGGTGTAAGTATTTGGACGGAAATGATTGAATATGAATATGTTACTATAGTTGGTATGATTAGGTCATGAAGACTTTTATATAGATCATGGAATGCACTAATTGCTGTGGATATTAAATGCTATTGAAGGATTTTATAACAGTTATGTTTACTAGATATATAAAGTGTGATTTGTGTTATGAATGATTCTTTGGAGACGTTGGAAGTTTAGAGTGTAATTTGGGAGTAAGTTTTTTATATTCCCATATTTTTCATACAGTATGATATCCGCATGACGGACCATAGGTTCAACCCAGATTGTAGCGTCTCGGCTCGTTCATTCGGGTTACGGGGTGGCCGGGAAAGGGATGTTACATACTAGGTCTTTTCGAAATCTTCACACTTTAATGTGGACTTTGGCCTTGTATGGTTTCCTTTTTTCCTTTCCATACGTAATTCTGCATAATAAAATTAGCACAGTAATATAAATTTTAAATTTATTTTTGTTTTGTATTAATCATGCAAAATCCGAAATAAGAATTTTGACCCTTGAGCGCAACCCAACAATCTCCCCCTTTTTGATGATGACAAAACCAATAAATTTAGCAAACATAAAAACATGTGCTCCCCCTAAATTTTATGCATATAAGTTCTGAACATGCTAAAAGATTTTTAATATGAAGCAATATAGAACATGTAGTTTGCTCCCCCTGAATAGTTGCAGTAAAACTGTTTTATGAAAATTAGAACTAGGGAGGCATTTTTAGAAAATGATTTTTAGAACTCACAAAAATAGGCAAGATATTCTAAGTTCTAACAATCAGAGCACATATATATTAGAACTAGCATAGATTGACAAGATATTCTAAGTTCTAAGTTCTAATAAACAAAACATATGGTCAGAGCAAAAAAAATAGAAACTGATATTAGAAATAGAACAAAGGATCTTATGTCCAACCTGCAAAAACAGTCATTAGAATAAGAATTTAACTTCTAAAAATACTCAGCTTATCATATAGAACATATAGCTCATCAAAATGGACCATATTAGAAAGCGATAAACATACAGATTAGAAAATATTAGTACACAGATAACCACAATATAAGTACTTTGGTTGCCACGTACGCACCAATAGTGTTCAAAATATCACCAAAATACCTGTTCTCCCCCTTTTTGTCATCCAATAGTGTTCAAAATATCACCAAAATACCTGTTCTCCCCCTTTTTGTCATCATATAAAAGGGTTAGACAAAATCACAGCAAAATAAAGAAAAAAATAAACAGTTCCACAAATATAATCCTATAAAGATAAAGCAAATAAATTGTTCAAAACAGATAAGAAATAAATCAGAGAGGCTTAGAACCAATTCTAAGTCTTTTAGAACTCCTTAAAGGCTGAGCTGGAGTAGTCTCAGAAGGACTCTCTGACCTTTTAGAAGAAGGGTGAAGTGGAGGCTTTCTTCCATGAGTCCTGTGTTTTCCAGTAGTGTGCTTCACCTTCTGTGGTTTCTCTGAAGAGGGAACGTAAGGTGTTCCTTTCACCTTTAGAGTAGCTAACTTCCTTGCATTTACATCTTTCATCCTTTCCAGAACCTTGACGAGAGACTGATTCTGTTCAATCACAGTTTTGCACTGTTGAATCGCCTCATCAAGTTCCCTGTTATGTTCTGCTATTAGCTCCTCTTCTATTCTTTTCAGCATAGCATCCCTACTACGTTGAGCTGACAATAACTCAGATTCTTGCTCTGCCTTGCCCTCAGTAGTCTTTCCCTCATCACTGATTTCTATTCTATTAGTTTCAGCATCACTTTCTTCCTCAGCTTTCTTCCCTTTTTCTGATTTCTCCAGCTCTTCTTTCTTTCCTGTTTCTTTTTCTGACTCTTCAGTGCTCTCCTTTTCTGTTTCTTCTTTTTCTACAGTGCTTTCCTTTTCTAATTCCTCTTCTTGTGTTCCTTCTTCCTCTTCTTCAGCCTTTTCTGCTGACTTCTTTTCTTCTTCTTTCTTTTCTGATTTCCTTTCTTCTTTTACTATTTCTTCCAACTTCCCTTTTACTTTTTCTTTCTTCTTTTCAGCTTCACTTTTTACTTTCTTTTGTTTTTCAATTTCTTCTTTTTCCTTTTCTTCCTTCATTTTCTCCTCCTTTTCTTTTCTTCTTCATTTCTCCTCCTTTTCCTCTTTTAACTTTCTTTTTCTTTTCTCTTCTTGCCCTCATCTTTCATCTTAATGGACCCGTTGTCCCACTTAGAACAGAACTACCAACATGCTCATTCCAAAATTAATACAATTCAAAAAGCTCAAAACACTGGTGTAAGAATCATCTCGTAGGGTAACTTCTTGGGATTGTTCTGGCAGCTTATCAAAAATAATGTGACTGGTTGAGGGGTTCTCTCAACAATGTGCCACAATTATACAACAGATTTTACCCTGATTCACATATGTTAAACGACGGCGCTCTTTTGGATAGAATATAATGAACGATAAGCTTGCTTGTACAACCATTTCATGCTCTCTGTCAAGTTAGAGCATTCTATCGAGCCTTGTTTATCTGCAGACAGCTTCTTCACAATTTTTCTCACAAAGTCTTCCTTTTTGTAGTCACTAACCCTAGACACGTCTTTGATTTTGGTCACTCAGGACCCAGTATTTGGAATACCAAAAATTTTCCCAAAATCATCATACGATAACTCTCTGGTCTCACCCTGGAGTTTCACAGAGATCGCCTCTGCTCCACTGACCTTTAATGAGCCATAAAACTCCTTCACTAAATTCTCATAACACAGCACATTTAAAGACAGAAACTTCATCCAGCCTTGGAACTCAAAAAGTTCCTTAAAGTTCCTTAAAGTTAAACTCATCACCAAGACCAAAAAACTTCCAGTCAATCCAATAGGGAGCGCATAGAGGGTAAGTTGGAAGAATCGATCTTACCTTTGTCATGAGCTTTTGCTGCTTGTTTTCGTGGAACAGTACCCGTTTCGCATTTATTCTTTTCTTAGGTTTTTTTTTGCCTTTTTCTCCCTCATACTCCTTCAGTTCAACTCCCCTCTCAGACTCTCTTCTGAGCAAGAGCTTCAACTTCTGAAGAACGCTCTGCAACAGAAGTATGCCACGAACGGAGTTGAGGGAGAAAAGGCAAAGAAAACTAAGAAAAGAAAAGAATCGACAACGGGTACTTCAACGAAAACAGAGCAGCAAAAGCTCATGACAAAGGTAGTCGATTCCTCTAACTTACCCTTCTTATGCGCTTCCTATGTGATTGACTGGAAGTTTTTTTTGGTGGTGATGAGTTTAAACTTTACAGGACTTTTTTGAGTTCAAGGCTTGGATGAAGTTTCTGTCTTTAAATGTGCTGTTGTTATGACGGAACATTTACGTAAGGAGTTTTTATGGCTCATTAAAGGTCATGGAGCAGAGGCGATTCTCTGTGAAACCTCCAGGGGTGACGACCAGAGAGTTATCGTATGATGATTTGGGGAAATTTTTTTTGGTATTCCAAATCTGGGTCCTGAGTGACCAAATAATCAAAAGCACCGTGTCTAGGGGTTAGTGGACTACAACAAAGGAAGCTTTGTGGAAAAATTGTGACAGATAGCTGTCTGCGTAAACAAGGCTCGATAGAATGCTCTACTTGACGAGAAGCATGAAATGGTGTTACACAGCTTATCGTTCATTATATCTATCCAAAGAGGCGCCTCTTTACATATGTGAATCATGGTTAGAATTGTGTACTAATGTGGCCCACATTGTTGAGAGAAACCCCTCAACCTATGTCACATTATTTTTGATACAGCTTGCAGAACATCCCCAAGAAGTTACCCCTACGGGACTGATTCTTACAGCCAGTTTTTTGAGCTTTTGAATGTTAATTTGGATGAGCATTGTTGGTAGTTCTGTTTTCTAAGTTTGGACAAACCGGGTCGCTTGAAAGTGAAAGATGAGGAAGAAGAGAAAGAAAGAAAGTAAAAGAGGAAAAAGGTAAGAGAAAAATGAAGGAAGCAGGACAAAAGAAAGAAATTGAAACACAAAGAAAGTAAAAGTGACAGCTGAAAACGAAGAAAAGAAAAAGTAACAAGGGACAGTTGAAGAATATAGTAACAAAGAAGAAAGGACACATCAGAAAAAGAAACGAACGAAGAAAAGAAGTCAGCAGAAAAGGCTGAAGAAGAGGAAGAAGGAACACAAGAAGAGGATTAGAAAAGGAAGCACTGTAGAAAAAACGAAGAAACAGAAAAGGAGAGCACTGAAGAGTCAGCAAAAAGAAAAGGAAAGACAAGAAGAGCTGGAGAAATCAGAAAAAGGGAAGAAAGCTGAGGAACGAAAGTGATGCTGAAACTAATAGAATAGAAATCAGTGATGAGGGAAAGTACTTACTGAGGGCAAAGGCAGAGCAAAGAAATCTGAGTTATTGTCAGCTCAACGTAGAGGGGATGCTATGCTGAAAAGATAGAAGAGGACGCTAATAGAGAACCATAACAGGGAGCTTGATGAGGCCGATTAACAGTGCAACAACTTGTGATTGAACAGACATCAGTCTCCTCGTCAAGGTTCTGGACAACGGATGAAAGATGTAAATGCCAAGGAAGTTACGCTATCTAACAGGTGAAGGAACACCTTACGTTCCCTCTCAGAGAACCACAGCAGGTGAAGCAACTACTGGAAAACAAGGACTCACTGGGAAGAAAGCCTCCACTTACCCTTCTTCTAAAAGGTCAAAGAGACGTCCTTCTGAGACTACTCCAGCTCAGCCTTTAAGGAGTTCTAAAAGACTTAGAATTGGTTTTCTAAAGCCTCTCTGATTTATTTCTTATCTGTTTTGGGAAACCAATTTATTTGCTTTTCTTTATCGGATTACTATTTGTGGACTGTTTACTTTTTTCTTTATTTTGGCTGTGATTTTGTCTAACCCCTTTATATGATGAACAAAAAGGGGGAGGAACAGGTATTTTGGTGATATTTTGAACACTAATTGGTGCGTAACGTGGCAACCAAAGTACTTATATTTGTGGTTCTTAGTCTGTGTACGCTATATTTTTCTAACTGTCTGTTAGTCGTTTATCCGCACTTTGCTATTAATATGGTCCAGTTTGATGCGGACCTATAAATGTTCTTTGATATGTCATAGTCTAAGATTATTTTAGAAGTTAATTCTTTATTCTAGACTGACTGTTTTTGCAGGTTGGACATAAGATCCTTTGTTCTATTTCTAATATCAGTTTCTATTTTTTTTTTGCTCTGACCATATGTTTTGTTTATTAGAACTTAGAATATCTTGTCAATCTATGGCTCAGTTCTAATACTATAGTGGGCTCTGATTGTTAGATACTTAGAAATTATCTTGGCCCTATTTTTTGTGAGTTCTAAAAAATCATTTCTAAAAATGCTCCCTAGTTCTAATTTTCACTAAAACAGTTTACTGCAACTTTTCAGGGGGAGCAACTACATGTTCTATAACTTGCTTCATATTAAAAAATCTTAGCATGTTTCAGAACCTTCATATAGCACAATAAAATTTAGGGGGAGCACATGTTTTTACTGTTTGCTAAATTTATTGGTTTTTGTCATCATCAACAAGGGGGAGATTGTTGGCTGGCAAGGGTCAAAATTCCCCCCCCCTTTATTTCGGATTTTGATGATTAAATACAAAACAAATACTTTTAAATTACATATTATCTGTGCTAATTATTTTATGCAGGAATTACTATGGAAAGAAACCAATACAACGGCAAGTCCTACATTACAGTGTGACAGATTTCGAAGACCTAGTATGTAACATCCTTCCGGTCCACCCGTTAGGCCGAAGACCGAGCCGAGACGCTACAATGCTGGTTGAACCTATGTCTGTCATGCGGATATCATACTTGTAATGACAAATATGAAATATAAACTACTCCCAATTCACTTCTAACACTTCCAACGTCTCCCAAAAAAGAATCATCATAACCCACAATCACACTTTTAATATATCTAGTCATAACTGTATAACATCCTCATAGCCACTTAATTCCAGCCAATTAAGTGCATTCATGATCTATATCAAGTCTTCATGGACCTAATCATACAACTAATAGTAACACATATTTCATATTCAATCATTTCCTCCAAATACTTACACCACAATACATTACCATGCTTCACTTATTTTACAATCACCATAGGCTCTAACCAAATGGTAACGAATTACTACATGCCATAAAATTAATACATGCCAAAATTCTTAATTATACAACTCTCAATCTACTACTTGACCAAATTAATGCACTTCCTGCCTTTGAAAGTAAGCTCCTCAAGTCCTTTCAAGTAGCAACCACGATCTTCAAACCTACCGCGTGATAAAAATCGACGGCGCTGAGTATAAAACTCAGTGGTGCTCATAATTCACATACTTAATAAAGTGCGATGGCAACTAACTTAAATACAAATTTCATAAAGCCATTGATCATCATAGAACTCTAGTACAAATTATCAACATAAATGTCTCTTTAATAGCAAACGATAAACTTCTACATTCATAAACACCAATAATTTAGTTCTAATTATCTCATAACTCACTTTCATTAAGCCTATAATCCACACCATTATGATACTAGCATGATCTTTACCTGCTGTTTCAATTTGTGTTGTATGGATGAGATCAATACATGTAAGAATACCATAACAGTATATGTTCATTGGGGTGCTTACTTGCTATTCATTATGCTGTATGACTTATGCACGTTTTTAGTCACATCCATATAAGTTTCGCGTTGGAACATTAATAACATCTCATGACTGTAGATGGCTCCTTAAACGATTCCAATAACATAAACTTGTACGCATAATACTAGCAATTATACTTTCATGATCTTACCCTGAATGTGTCTTTATGCTGGTATGAATTCTTGCAAACTGTTGATTTAAACTCAGTGAATATCACACATGGAACTAAAGAAACAATATTAAGCACATACATATGTAGAAATCAAACCATGATTACTCATATATGGAATGTAAAGCACACATATCATGATACTTTCATTTTACCTTGATGAATCTTTCCCTTGCTGTTTAGTATACTGTATGCCTTTCAATGCAATATGTTTATGTCCAAGATATCTGTATGGCCTCCATAAGGTTTATACGTGAAAACCGAACGTGATAAGAAAAACTGTATGAAACTGGATGAAACTGTACTGCTTGGCTGCATATGGCCTATATAATCACTATCCACTCAACGCTGTAGCCGGAGTACCAAACTGTATGGGGCGGCAGATTGCTATTCTATGTCCCGACATACGCCTTACTCCTACATGGTTTCTACCTAACCTCAATGGGCATAATGTTGGTATGTCAATAGATAAAATGCACTATATAACTGTGTCATAATTTGCATGCTTGTGTCATGTTCTTTTCAACTTGCTTGTGTTCATAAAACTTAACTGGGCTTCATCATTTCATACAATTTAACTGGCCTTTACCTGTATGCTGATAGCTCGCCAAGCGGGCCAACTTTGTGTCCATGTTAGTTTCAGCCACCCATTTGCATGCTTGCCATTTTGTGGTTCATCACATTGTGTTCATGTTGTCTTTTTGCTTTAAAATGATTGAAGACATAATAGTTGACGTAAACACGGAACATACAATTGCATAGAATTCATAACTTCACAGCACCATTTCACATCAATTTCACAATTTGCATAGAATCAAGTACAAGTTGTGTTTACCTCATTTCACCATCACTTTGCATGCTTGCATGTTGTTTTGATGCTGTTCCCTAATGTTGTCTTTTTGTTTTAATTGATTGGAGGCATATAACTTGAGTACAAGGAATACACTTGCACATTGAAAGAAGTCGCAAAAGTGGGGGCATGAACACACATGTCGCGAGCGCGTCTTTCACAAGTCAAGCGAGCGCGGATGCAACATGAAGAGTCTGTGGTGTTATGGGCACAGTCCGCGTTAGCGCGCACTTGAACAGTCGGAGCGCGGTAGAGTGCAAATGAAGAGACAGTGAGTTTTCCAGGCCAAATTCGCGAGCGCGAGAGGAAGGTCGCAAGCCGCTTACAGGCCAAGGGCTAAGTCGGCGAGCGCGCATGCACACAATCACGAGCCGCGTAAGCGCACTGA